>CAUYPK010018699.1:0-25477 GCA_963574355.1 Loris lydekkerianus
TCCTGTCTTGCGCCCAAAAGGTGTGGCACACTGTATTTTTTTCTTTTGTTTTTAGAGTCAGAGTTTCACTTTATTGCCCTCGGTAGAGTGCTGTGATGTCATAGATCACAGCAACCTCAAACTCCTGGGATTAGGCGATTCTCTTGCCTGAGCCTCCTGTGTAGCTGGGATTACAGGCGCCCGCCATAACACCTGGATATTTTTTTGTTGCAATTTGGCCAGGGCCGGGTTGAAATCCACCACCCCTGGCATATGGGGCCAGTACCCTACCCACTGAGCCACAGGTGCCACCCAGTATTGTATTTTTAATGCAAATAATTTAGATAAGCTTAAATTGTAATGTGTATTCACAATGGTAATTAAAGAAAAAAATACCTGGGACCTATTTGATTTTTTCATGGTTAATGTTATGAATAAAATCCGGTCAACATAAAACTGACAATGGTTGGCTGTTATCAGACAATACATAAACCCCAGAGCCAAAACCTGAAATACCAGTTAGCTGGTCCAATTTCCTATAAAAAGATAGTTTTCAAAGATAACTCATTAATCAAAATGTCTGCTGTTTTCATGTGGAGGACAAATTACTTAGTAACTGTTCTTCTAATTATGACCACAGAGTTTTGTGTTAAATGCCTACCTCACTGAAGCTCAAGAGAATCATAGAGAACTAAAAATAATTTGTTGCTTTATTATCAGTTTTTCTTTCTTCCCTCCTAGGTTTTAGCCAACACTAATAGTGATGGACATTATTCTTTCTGCTTGTTACTCAGGCTACAGCTATAAAACATTTAATTCTGATAATTTTTTCTTAAACAAAACAGGCTTATTTGCTCACTTAAAATTTTGGGTTCCAATGTAAGAAAAACCATGGAAGAATTATAAGAGATACTGTATTATCTAGCCAAATTATTAAATTCCATGAGGCTCTAATAAGTAAAAATGGGAAACTTCAAGCTATGCCTGACAATAGGTGGCATGAATTCTTTCTTAGTCATGTTAGCAAAACTATTTTATTTAAAAATGCTATAATTGGCTACATCCAGTTATTCCAGAATGTATATATACTCAAAACACATGCTGAACATAATAAAGAAATCCAATTTTTTCTGTCAATTTAAAAAGAGTTAAAACAAGCAAAAAATGCCAGTGGGAACAGTAATTTGAGATTTTTATTATATCTGCAAATTTAATTTCTTACAATAAGTAAAATGAGTATCAATTGTTGGTCATGTTATAACTATACTTTTTTATACATTTGCAATATTTCATAATAAAATCAGTAATAATTTTTAAATATAATAAAACTTGATACAATGGTATAACTTAAGAATTACATGAAACTGGGTTTTTATCATGAAAATTTCAGCCTTTTTCTTCTTTCTTCTAGTAAGTTTAATAACAAATAACTATACTACGTTTAACTTCATAGTTCCCTGTAACCATTGAACTACTGTCATCATCGTTAAAAACACCATCTACATTAGGATGTCACCTATTGTTTTGTTGTCATGTTGGGAGTCCTGAGCCTGTGAAAGCTGGGATATAGTTTGTGGAAAATCTTCATACACAGCCTCTTCTAACCACGGAAAACAAATGACTGCAAGATACCAGTGAGACCTGTTGAAAAAGAACTACAATCTTAATAACATGCAGTCAAAACAATGCTGAAGAATACATTCTAGAGCTATTTCTGAGAAAGTGAATATGATAAACTTCATATTAATTGTGAAAATGTCCATAGTAATATCTGATTATAACATAGAACACACATTCTAAAACTAATTAAATATCTAAAAATACCAAGCCATAAGTAACACTATTTAGGGTAACATCTGAATAATTCAAACTTACTTACTTGTATACGCAATAAGTATTTCCCCGAAAGGATCTGCTTTATTAAACAAACTCATAGTCTCACTTTCTCATACTAGTCCTTAAAGAGTTTATTCTCTTTAAGTATTTAAAATCTACCCTAAAAATATTTTGATTATTTATTTTAAAAAGTCCAAAGTTTAGTCATTATAGTCTTGTGATCATTTGTCATTTGGTTTTTTACTCTATTTACATCATAACCATTGTCAAACCAAAATCAAAGATAAGTAATTTGTCTTAACTACATTAATAGAAAATAAATTTAAATAATACCTGAGATCTATGTACCAATACTTGTTACTGATTATTAATCTAAAAATACTAGAAGATTTTTTTTTCTGAACTCTCTCAATTTATTCTTCAATAATCTGAAATACTCACGATTCATTTACAGGTACAAAGATGTAATCTTTATTAAAAATGTTTATGTGACGAGTCCATGTTCTTACTCTTTTATGTCTTCTCTGTGCCATTCTAGGAAAATTAAAAATAGATTTGACATATTAAAATTTATAAACTTAAGATAAAGACTTCGAGAACCATTTTTATAAACTGAAAAATGTTAAGTTTATTTGCCCACCTTCCTCTCGAGATATATACTATTTAATGCACTAGAAATACATTCCTTTTCATTGATTCCTGGTTGTTGTTGAATTTAATCACTATTAATAAACAATAATGAAATGGACAAAATAAAGACAGTGATTTATTGAATGCTTTATGGATTCCAAAACTGATTCAGCAACTGAACACAAGACAGTTAAACTTTTCTATTCTGCTTAGTTCCATCTAGGTTGTCCAAATGTTGTATCTATAATGAGAGAGGTTTTAAAACTTAATGGAGGAGAAAAAACGAGGCTTCCATTCTTAGATTTAGAAAAATAAAACTAACTCATCTCCCTTCCCTTCATATGTAAGGAAATTATAGGACAATGTAACTAAGTATACCCACTATCCATCTTTCCTTTTATTTCTTCAACAAATAATTACTAGGTTCCTAAGAACAAATAAAGAAAATCACCTACACTGACCTAAAATAATTTATATACTAATGAGAGCAAAAAAAAAAAAAAAAAAAAATCCCAACAACAAATAACTAAAATATAAATATTACAAGGGATACAACAGAATTATGTTAGAGCATCTAAGATAGCCACCTACAACATGGTTGGCATGCACATAAACAAATAATAGTTTCTTTCCTTTACCTGATCAGAAGAATTAAGGGGAAAAAAAACCATACCAAGTTTGGATGTCAAAAAAAGTCTTAGTTCATTTCTGAAGGATAGGATTTTTTTTTTTTTTTAAGTCTTAAAAAATGATATTTAGGGCCGGGCGCAGTGGCTAATGCCTGTAATCCTAGCACTCTGGGAGGTAGAGGCAGTGTAGTGCTTGAGCTCATGAGTTTGAGACCAGCCTGAGCAAAAGCAAGACCCTATCTCAACTAAAAATACAAAAAGACCCTATCTCAACTAAAAATACAAAAAGTGAGGCAAGAGGATTGCTTGAACCCGAGTTGGAGGTTGCTATGGACTATGATGCCACAGCACTCTACCCAGGGTGATAGTTTGAGACTCCATCTCAAATAAAAAAAAAGAAAGAAAATGATAAGCAGGGGCATAAAGGAGGTGGTATGTGACTTCTGGTTCTGTCCTTTGGAAAGAACTCTTTATGCAGGAGGGAAAAAAAAAAACCCATTAAGTCCTTATACATGTATTACCATGTAATGGAGGAAATGAACACCTTTGCCTGATCCTTGTACATCTGAGTAATATCTAACCAGAACCACATGGGGTAAACATTAAGTGTACATTAGAATCCAGAATAAGGTAAAAGATGTGATAGGAATTAGACTATACTAATGTGGGAGATTAACTATACTAAAAAGATCAGAAGTCACATCTTTATTGAATTTTCTCATTTCAGAAATACTCAACCATCATGATTACTATAACTAATTACTTTCAACTAGTATATAGTCTATTAATTTTTTTTTCATTTGAAAAGCTTAAGGATAGACGTCTGGTTTTCTTTGTTTTGTTATGTTATGATCTGTTTGTAGATCTTCTGAGTATACTAACCTTATTGGACTGGGAATATATTAGACATAGAATGGTGGTAGAGAGGATAGCAGAGAATACAAAAGCCCATATGATCTCTCAGTCTCAGTTCTTAATTGTATAGAAAAACCTCAGTTAAATGCCAAAAGTTCTCTTATTATTCAATAACAGGCATTATTATTATCTCTTTATTTTGAATTCCTAGTATGTTCCAAGCACTAGGTAAGGCACTGGGGATAGACAGAGTGAAAAATAAGACAGAGTCCCTGACCTCATGGAGCTTAGAATGTGAAACCGAAAATGAGCAAACAAACAAATAAAATGACTAGAAATCATGTTGTGAGACCAAAAAAAAGAAGTGCCAGGAGAAATGGCTTCAGATGGAAAATAGGGAAGAACTTTTAAAAACTGAAAAGAGGTAGCTTGAACTGAAGTAGGGAAAATGAGGGGAGAGAATGTTATGAGTTTAGGGTGAGGGGAAGCTCTTGCAGGATCTCATAAACCATGGTAATGAGTTTGCGAATCATTTAGTCTGCAGTTTCCTAATACTGGTACTTTGAACCTTTTATTGTCAATTTATCGTCTATTCAAGTTTGTATCTCTTGCCTCTCTGCCTCTGGGTTTGTAGGGATTCTTTTTGTAAATACTAATACTTGGTCTGATATATCAGACTGTCTGAAAACCAATGCTTGATCTGCTAAGTATTCATTAGCGTCCACACAGTTTAACATGAATATGTGACTGCTTATCAGACCAGGCAATAGTACGGGCACCTAGAGTATACTGCTCATGTAACTTTGTTTTTATTACTTTATATATAATCAGGTGCATAACATCTAACATGTATTTTAAAAACCTAATAATACAGTAGATTCTACCTACTTTCATTTCCTTAGTTTGAAGGTGGGTATGCCAAATTCACAATTTCTACATTGAATAATCTTAAAACAAAATGTCTATTAAGTGTCTGATACCAACCATTAATTTCGGCATACATAAAATAAAACAAGAACATCAGAGATGTTAAGTATCAAATTTACTTTAAAAATCTTCCCCTTTCATATAACTCCCTCTCCAAAAACCCTGATTATGAGGAATATTTTCAAATTGTGATTTTCTCCCTAATTGATCTGGGCAGGCCTTGTCCATCAGCACAAATTCCAAACCTATAAAGACACTCAAAATATAGTTGGTTATACATCCCAGTATATGTAATAGTGGCCCAGTGTAACTATTAATAGAATCTCCTATTATTTCCACAAATGTTCAAGTTTAGACCCTAAGTTTCATAGTCACAACACTGTAAAATGAAAGAGCTGAACTTTAAAAACTGGAAAACTATACTCAACTTTGGAAAATTTATCTAACTTCTTTAAGCTTCAATTAATAAAGACAATGACACTTATCTAATAAGAATATTGCAGATGGAAATAATTTCATGTTCACTGTCTTAGTTACAGGCAGACATTCAATATTTATAGTTTCCCTATTCCAACTCTCTTTCTCCAACAATATAACAATTAAAACAGTTTATCTATTTAATCGTCTTCTTACATGTTTATTATTCCTCGTTTTAATAAGAAAAAGCAAACTTTCATATTCATTTTTCAAAGCACTCTAGTACAATGAAAACTTTAGACTAATTGGCTAAAAGATAATGATTTAAGTACCAATCAGTTCTGCCACTCACTAGCTATTTGTCCTCCATCAAAATTCTTAATCTTTATTAAATTGCTTTCTCATCTGAAAAATTAGGATATAATTAGGATATAATTTACATATCCTACCTATCTAAAAGCACTGCTATGAGAAGAAAACTTGAAATAATGTACATAAGTATACCTTATAAACTGTAAAGTAAATGTTTATACTAACTTCTTACAAAATAAAAACTATTAATTATATCATAAGACTACTCAAATAGATTATAATATTACGCCTTGGGAAAGAAGAAAAATGCTCCATGTTTCAATAACTATCCAAGTTACTGCTATCTAAAAAATAATACCTCCTTTTTCCTTTTTGCCCATCCCTATCCACTGCTCCAGGTTTTAGTATTAATCAAAAAATTCTTGGGTAGCAGGGTGCTGTGGTACATGCATATAGTTCTAGCTACTTAGGAGGCTGAGGTAGGAGGATCACTTGAGGCCAGAAACTGGAGGCCATCCTGGGTAACATAATGAGACCCTATCTCTAAAAAATATCAAATAAAATAAATACTTAAGCAGAAATTCAGCTAAATTGTATAAACAAATATGGTATTTAATATTACATATTATATATTTAATTAAATAGAAGTATGTCAATGAATAGGCAACCAGGAAAACCAAAACAACTCCACATAGTTATAACAGAATGAAATGCAGGGAACTGGCAACAGAAGTGACAGAAAAAGTACAAAGCTGAAAAGGGGGACAGTGGGACATTGAAGCAACAAACATCAACATACTAGAAAACCGCTGTACTCCCAAAGTGGAGGCCAAAAGGAAGCAGCAGTGCCTCCAGATAGAAGCTGGAGCTCTAACAGGTCTGCCCAGTGGGAGATGGACCCACAGAGGAAATACAGGCACTACGGGAATCACTGCGCAAGGCAAGAGGATAGGGAAAACATTCTCTGGCTTCCATATTCCTTGCCCTCCAACTTCCAGTATCCCCCGGGGACATGCAGCTGGAAATGCAGCCTGCAAGTGTCAGTTCCCTGCCCTAGGGAGCAGAACAGCGGAAGGATGAGAAATGGCTCTCGTGGCAAACAGACCCAGGACCTGCACAAATGGTAATTCTGCCCATGCTAAGTATTACTATCAATATAAAGAAGCCACTTCATTAGGAGCTTCAAAAATAGTATACTTTCTCTTAAAACATAAGTACATTAGAGGATTAACTTACGAAAGATTTGGATTATCTTCTGTTAAATTATTTTCCTTCCTTGTCAAGCACTTATAGAAAAAGCTACTAAAAATGTGACTTCGTTCAACAAGTTCATCTGATGCCTTCTCCAATATAAGATACCTGTAAAGTAGTAATCCCACAAAAGTAAATTATTTTAAGATTTTACCTGGTCTTCCCCCAATTATCTTCTATGTTCTTGAAATCATTTTTATATACAATTAGATTTCACAGCAATCTTGCTGATCCCTCTCATTTCAGCTTTAAGTTTGTTCTTTAGTTACTTCACCTCTATCAACATCATTTTAAGCAGACATTGCCCACTTATTCCTTAATTTACTTACTACGTATTTATCAAATTCCTAACATGTGGCAAACACTATGTTTACTCCAAAAACACAAAATAAAAGGGGAAAAAATAAAGTATCTCTCCCCATAGAACTCATAACCCAGAAGAATGACTTTAGAAAAAAATATTCATCAATAATCACACAATAAAGTGTAAAACTGAAACTATGATACTCTTAAATAAATCCAGAAAAATGTAATAACTGAGATATAACTCATCTCTAAATCTTTATTCCATTTCTATAGTAAAACCATTCTTCCACATAAGCTTATAATTCAACCATGCAATGATTAAACCCTTCATAATTAGAAAACTCTGCTATTCTTGATAGTATTTTGAAGATTTTAAAATGCCCTTGCAATTGTTTTTTAAGAACTAAGTAGCCAGAGTCTTCAGATCAGTATACTGATAAGGAAAGGCTGTATAGGAGAGAAGAACTCCAAACAGCTGCAGAGAGTCCACCTCAAGTATTTAGCAGAGTTTCGATCACTGCATGCATGTAAGAGGTTCCCCAAAAGACTGGAGGGAATGGTATCAAGCATTCACTCAGACCAGGAATGGTGCCTGTTCCTATAAGCCAGATTGGAAAACCTCATTAATTCATGAGGCATTAGGTAAAGTACTCAGAAGGGTCTTTCCCCAATAGATGAGGATTAATTTGTTGGTTTCAACTAATAAATCTTAAATGTATCAAACTTCCAAATAATTTGTGTCTAAGAACAAAATTCAAGTATACTTACAGGAATACAAAAATACCCTACCCAGCACTCAGTAAAAAACTACAAGACATATGAAGAAGCAAAAAAATGATTCATAATGAAGAGAAACATCAGTCTGTTAAAATCAACCTGGACTGGCATGTTAGATAAGCAGAAAAGGAAAGTATGACAGTTACAACTGTGTTCCATACATTCAAAAAGTCAGAAACATGGATGGTATTTTTTAAAGGTCAAAATTAAATTTCTAAATATTAAATATACAATATCTCTCTATCTAAATAACTGTGTAAAACTGTAAAATTGTGACTCTAAACCACTAGAATAAAGACAGTATTACCAGTAAAACAGTAGGACTTAGGTTAGATGATGGTAAGTTTGGTTTGAGAGGGATCTGGGAAATAATTAGAAAATATCTCAATCAAGTATCGGAAATTTAGATCTAAGGATACGGTATAAAATGAAAGCCAGAAACAAATTTCCTTGGCATAAAACTTTTTAAGGCTTCCATATCTATTCCTTCATCTTTGGGAAAAGCTGAAAAAAACTTTTAACAGAACAGTGATAGAGTTTTTTTAAATGACAGTTAACTCTCATGTTACTTAAAGACAGAACAGACAACTGCACAGAGCTGCTTCTTTTTGGATCCCCAAGTGATCTGTAATTATAACTATGCAAAGTGGTCTGTATAATAACATAGTAAATAAGTATTAGGTTATTAAGTAAGAAATGTACGATTTCCGTAAGTACTAAGTTTGACGGTTGATATCTTGACATTTCACTTTGACACTTCTTATTTTTTATTTTATTGTGAAGGTGTATCCTCATTCTTTCAAACACACACATTTTGGCTTATGATTATCTTTCAATTTTTTTAGAACAATTTTTGTAAAGTCATGAATAAGTCAAAAATTTGTGTTATTTTCAAATATGAGCTCCATCGTGGAATAAATTTAGTGCAGATAACTGGAAATATCAACTAAGTGGAAAGAATGTGGCTAATGAACACACAGTACCTCGATGGTTTGAGAAGTTCCATTCTGATGATTTTAATCTTGAAAATGAGTCATGTGGGCAACCTGAGACCAACGTGGGTAATCATGAGCCAAAAGCTGCAGTAGAAGTGAATTTATATCTCAACCTACGTGTGAATTAGCAGCAAGATTTGACATTATTCTTCTGAAATATTGGACTATTTGAAACAAATTGGCATGATAAAGAAACTGGGTAAGTGGGTTTCAAATGAATTAAACAAGCATCAAAAAAGAAATAGTCTCAAAGCTTGCCTTTCTTTGCTGTCATGACATAAAGGTGAATCATTTCCACATTGTATTGTTACATGTGATGAAAAAATGGATTCTTTTTGACAATCACGACTGTTCAGCATAATGACTGGATAAAGATGAAGCAGCAAAACACAGTCCAAAACCAAATATTCATCAAAAAATGCTAATGATGGGGCAGCGCCTCTGGCTCAGTGAGTAGGGTGCCGGCCCCATATACCGAAGATGGTGGGTTCAAACCCAGTCTTGGCTGAACTGCAACAACAACAAAAAAATAACCGGGCATCGTGGCGGGATCCGTAGTCCCTGCTACTTGGGAGGCTAAGGCAAGAAAATCACCTAAGCCCAGGAACTGGAGGTTGCTATGAGCTGTGTGACGCCATGGCACTCTATCGAGGGCAATAAAGTGAGACTCTGTCTCTACAAAAAAAGAAAAAAAAAATGCTAACAATGTCTGTTTGGTGGTCTAGCACTGGTATCCACTATACCTTCATGGAGCCAGGTCAATTACAGCAGATATACTATACTGCACCAAATAGACGACATGATGAGGAATGTTGTGATTAAGCAGCTGAGACTGGTCAACAGGAACAGGCCAATCCTTTCCCAAGATGACACTGTTGCACAAACAACACTGCTCAAACTGTGGAAGCTGGACTTGGAAACTCTCTGCCATTCTTCGTATTCACCAGACCTTGCACCAACTGATTACTACTTCTTCTAGGCTTTGGATCACTTCTTGTAAAGAAAAATGTTCAATTCTCAATAAGCTGTGAAAAATACCTTTTGTGATTTCATTGCCACTCATTCTCCAGACTTCTTCACTGCTACCATACACAAACTATCACTAAGATGGTAAAACTATGTTGGTAGTTTAGGCACATACTTTGATTAACTGTACTGCTTCTTGTCTGAGATGTTAATAAACTAAACTTTTGATTCAAAATCAGACATTTCATATTTAATGACCTAATATAAAGACCAACCAACAAAAAATAAAACAACAAAAAAGCCATATATCTCCTTAAGTAGATAGTATCTATGAGAAGTAAAACAATAAAACTGATTTAGTCACAATTCTAGAAAACCCTGACAGGCAAAAATTTTCCAGATCTGTAATCTAGGCACATTACTTTTAATTAGAGTTCAAATAACTCAAAGATAAAGACATTTGTGTTAAGTTCCTCAATAAAACCTATAAAACAAATGAGAAGACCATTTTATCATTGTACTTACTTAAGGTAAAAATCAATGATTACATCATTAAGAAACTCTCCTTCTTCTAAACACTCCAAATCTTCATTAGTTACTCCTAATCCTCCCTTGGTAGGTGGCGGAGGATATACAATCAACCTTTAAATGTAAAAAAAAAAGTTTAAAATGTTGGTATTGAAAATTTTAGTTATCTAAGAGATTTCTATATGAAACAATAACTGGGCTATGTAATATTCTATAAACTAAAATCTGTAAGATAAAAAATATTTGGCAGGACACAAGTAATTATATTTTCCTATTTCTACTTTCACAAGCTATTAATGGCATTTTAATTGAGAATCATCTTTTCCTTTCCAACTCCTTACATGTTGGCTCATCTCACCAGACTACGAGACAGTTACAATACTACTAAAGATGTCTCTTTCTGCATAATTTTTAACTTTCAACAGTTGATGTAATAAAACGGATTTTCTTATGCTCCATTTTCTAATTCTAGAGTTGAAACCTCAAGACTACACTAGTTCCTTAATGCTCTCCTCTGGTGGCTAGTCTATACCAGGGGCTTGTCAATAAGAAATAGCATGGGAGCTTAGGGAGCAAGTTCCCCCATAAGAAAGTGCTTATGATGTTAAAATTAAGAGAACTTACAGGAAATGAAAGTGCAGGTCACAACTAGAAAGTAGAAGAGAACAGATGACAACAAACTCTGGCACTCTCTCTTAAAGTTTAGAAATTAAGAACAGTGTGAATTCCTAGCTATAATCTTGGAATAGACAGGATGGTACTTGATGAGCAAATGTAGACAATAATAGACATACACTAGGTATTTCTTGCACCAGAAAGGTTCCGGAAAATAAGACTTTTTTACACTGATTTAATCTCTTGGTACCATAGCACCTAAATCATATAACAACACCAAAAATTGTAAATGATACCATGATAGTTTCTATATTATTGGCTATTTCCCTGTCCTGTGCTTTCAATTGCCTTTAAAAAAAAAAAACAAAACAGAAGAATCACATGGAGATATAAGAAACCACCCTCAAATGCACACTGTATATTCCACTTTACCACCATAAGAAGACATATAAAAGACAAAATATAGGGTGGCACCTGTGGCTCAAAGGAGTAGGGGGCTGGCCCCATATACCGAAGATGGTGCGTTCAAACCCGGGCCCCAGCCAAAAAAATAAATTAATAAAAATCTGAATAAAAAAAGACAAAATAGAAACAAAGAAGAAACTTCTGAAAGGAAACTTGTGACAAACTTTAAATTGTGTGTATATGCATATAAAACAATGGTTTACAACTTAAGATGATATTGGCTGTTATCCTGCCATGGTTGGAGTATAAGCTTTTTTTCCCCATTATGCTTGTTCTGTATTTTCAACGAGGAACTTTTATTACTTTGAAAATTCATTAAAAAGTAAATGTAATATAAAAATTGCAATATATCTGGGCGGTGCCTGTGGCTCAGTGAGTCAGGCACTGGCCCCATATGCCAAGGGTTATGAGTTCAAACCTGGCCCCAGCCAAACTGCAACCAAAAAAAAAAAAAATTGCAATATATCCAATCAAAAAAGTTCATGTCCAAAGATTATAGAAACGGAATACATCTGAATTCGTTTCCACTTCATTCCAAAACCCCAGAGTAGGGCAAGAGACATGAACAGAATCTTTTCTCATGAATGGCCCACATCACAGGGTCCCAAAGCAGCAGATGCTGGCATGGGTGCAGAGAGAAGGGAACACTCATGTACTGTTGGTGGGACTGCAAACTAGTACAGCTTTTATGGAAAAAAGTATGGAAAATTCTCAAAGAACTAAAAGTAGACCTTCCATTTGGATCCTGCAGTCCCATTACTAGCTATCTACACAAAAGAAAATAAGTCATTTTGTCATAAGGACATTTGCATTAGAATGTTTATAGCAATCCAATTTATAATTGCAAAGGTATAGAAACAACCCAAGTGGCCTTCAACACATAAATAGATCAATAAACTGTGGTATACGCATACTATGAAATACTATTCAACCATAAAAAGATGGAGATTTTGTATCTTTTTATATAACTTGGATAGATTTAGAGAACACTTTCCTAACTAAAGTAGCACAACAATGGAAAATCAATCATCTCATGTACTCAATACTAAATTGAAACTTGTAGATTAACAATTTACACAAATGAGAAAAAAATGCAATTAAATTCAAGAAAAGGGGAGGAACAAGGAGGTTTGGTAATTTCCCATTTAATGGGTACAAGGTACAGGTGAACAGCACACTTCCTGGGTGAAGGTCTCAACTACAACTTGGACTTTACCTTACAAATGCAAACAATGTAACTGAAGCACAGGTACCGTTATATTAAACAAAAAAAAAAAAAAAAAAAAAAAAAAAAAAGAACAACAGAGTAGAAATACCAGGTCTTGTTTGACTTTTCTGATTTATGGAATTAGATTGATGTTTCCTCATTGTGAGAGGGTAATCTTTAGCATCATTGAGTTGATGAGGAAATGTTATTAAAAATCAGGATGTTATCATCCTTTATTACATTTATGAAATATAAAATCAAATTAACAAAGCAAGTCTATAGGGCCTCCAGAAAAGAATATGTTCTATATGTGAAAATAATCATGGCACTATAATCATATTTTGTGTATCCAAGACAAAAGAAACTGTAGTAAACATTAGCAATTATGTGTGGGTACAGAAGGTGAATAATAACATAAAACTGAAATTTGATGAACTATCACATATATTATGTTAAGAAATTGGTAAATATAATGATCATACACTGCAAAGAAGGACAAGGAAAAAAACTGTTTCAATATTCAGGTTTAAATACTAAACACAAAAGTATTCCAAATTCTGTGTCTACAATAATTTTTGAAGTATATACAAGTGCAGTGCAAAAAACAAGTTTTTAAAAAAATTTTTTGAAGTACCTTAAGTTGAGCATATTTTAGTAAGCAACTTTCTTTTTCCTATCATACATTCAGATATGAACTTATAATCAAATATTTTCAACAAATATTTGAATATAATATTTTGGCTCACATTTGTTTTACTGACATAAAACTAAATAAAAGTGGCACCTATTATTTTCTTTTTTTTTTCTTTTTTTATTTTCTTAATAAAATTTTTAATTTCATCATATGTTTAAAAAACACAAAAATTATTTCCATTGTTAACCATCAGCTTGAAAGTAAAACTCAACACATTTCAAAAGGTAATCTACTTAAAAGCAGCAACGTGAATAAAAACTACTAATATGCCCACCTATTATAAAAACAGGATACGACATAGTACATACTTCTGAACAGGTCCAGTGTGCCTGACTTCTTGCCATTCTTCATCTGGGTTAGATGTAATAGAAAATGAGTAGCAACCACTACTTTGCTTCTGCAGGAAGGTGTAGGTAGGTTTGGTTGCATCTGTACTAAAGGGCTGACAGAATGTGGCAAGGAAAAAGATCTTATGAACACATAAATACAAACACATTAACTGTCAAAAGAACGAAGTCAAAACATAGCATGCTAAGAAAAATGTAACTAAAAGAAATCTCTCTAAATGAGTTATATCTACGCTTTCAGAATTTCTACAAAGATATAACCAAGCCTGGCTCGGCACCTGTAGCAAAGTGGTTATGGCACCAGTCACATGCACCAAAGCTGGCGGGTTCGAACCCAGCTAAAAAACAATGACAATCGCAACAAAAATACAGCCAGGCATTGTGCACAGGTGCCTGTAGTCCCAGCTACTTGGGAGGCTGAGGCAAGAGAATCGCTTAAGCCCAAGAGTTTGAAGTTGCCGTGAGCTGTGATGCTATGGCACTCCACCGAGGCCAACACAATTGAGATTCTGTCTCAAAAAATATATATATATATAACCAAGCCAAAAATAATACTTCTCACAAAAGATACTGTATAAACAATGGTCCAAGTTTAACTTGAAGTGCTACTTCCTCATTTAGGCTGTATAATTAAAGAAGAATCTGACAGCTTTTCAGTTGAAAATAATCAAGACAAGTGACAAATAACAGGAAAAAGTAAAATTTAAAAGTAAGGGAGGCTGAGTTTAAAACAACATAAATTGAAATTCTGTTATTAAATGAAAAATAATATACAAATTTGTATATGCAATTAATTGGCATGTAGAGTTTTTGCAACATTATGCATAAAGAGAGATATTGGTGAAGGCTTACACCTTGTCTTACACTAACGTGGCTTTCTATAGACATTTGATTAAAGAATTAGGCCCACATCAAACCTGTGTATGTGGGCATGAACATGCTTGGGTATAATTATGCCATAGCTTTTTAATAAACATTTGTCTCTCTAGAAGTATTTGGCAGAAATATACAGACTACCTGTACATTGTCACACTCCTATAACGACAAATACAGCATCTTAAAACTTACTATTGTTTTCAAGATAATTTTAGACTAATAGAGTTACAAAAGACAAACGTCACCCAGATTCCCCTAATTTTATCACATATAACCATAATACAATTATCAAAACTAAGAAATTAACATTGTTATAATACTATTATCCGAACTACAGACTTTAATCTGATTTAGTTTTTTCACTAATTTTCTTTTTCCTTTTCAAGATCCTACAATTTCTCCATTTTTTCCTTTTCTTTCACAGCTTGTAAAGAGTATTGTTCAGTTATTTTGTAACTGGCTTTGCCTTACTTTTCTCATTACTAGACTGAAGTTATGCATTATCAAGAAGAAAGCTATAGAAGTGATGCACCCTTCTCAGTGCATGGTACAAGGGGTACATTATTTCACTGTATTTTATTACTCATGCTGTTAACTTTGATCATTTGGTTAAAGTGGTATCTGCCAGATTTCTTGCTATGAAGTTACTACTTTTTTTGAGACAAAGTTTCACATTGTTGCCCTCAGTAGAGTACCGTGACCTCATAGCTCACAGCAACCTCAAACTCTTGGGCTCAAGTGATCCTTTGCCTCAGCCTCCTGAGTAGCTGGGACTACAAGTGTCTGCCACAATACCTAGCTATATTTTTAAAGCTGGGGGCTTTCTCTTGCTCAGGCTGGGCTTGGACTCATGAGCTCAAGCAATCCGTCCACTTTGGCCTCCCAAAATGCCAGGATTAAAGGTGTGAGCCCTGGCACCTGGCCCACTACTTTTCTTTCTGTAGTTAATTATTTGGGGCTAGAGACTTTAAGAATATGTACATATTTTCTTTCTTCCTAAATTTTCAACCATTAAATCAGACATCCCTCAGTGGACTTTGTAACAATCACAAATATAGTATCTTGGTGGTGGTTATATATTTCTTTTACTCCTTTTGCATTTATTAATTGGATTCTTTTCTAATAAATAATTGTTCCTTATCTACCATTTATTATTTAATAATTTATTCATTAACTCAGTTATCAAGTTACATCAATAGAGACTCATAGATATTTATTTTATTCATTGGTTATAATCCCATGCTATCATTATCGATGTTGGTGAACAAACTCTTCCAGCTTTGACTCCGAGCTTTCTTTCAAGCTGGTCCCTGTGCCCTTTTAACAAAACACAACATTTTGAAATCAGCCTAATATCAATGAAAGAATTGTCACTGAACCTCCTCACCCCTTCCCAATTATATTAATCATATGCTAACCTGAGATATTGATTTCATCTTCACTTCTTCAATAGCAGCAGCAGGAGCAGAAAAAGAATGAGTTGGAACACAGTAATAATTAATAAAAGAGCTTTCTTTTGAAGAGAGGCTCTGAAACAATGGAAGTGCCTGAACCCAAGACAATGGGTAAGAAAGCTCTAATTCTCCATTGGTTGAACTTATTTCCATCATAATATCTTTCAATTTCAATTCTTCTCTTTGTGAAATAGGATTGTGTAGCTCAAGGAAAATGAATTCACTGGATTTTGCTATAAAAGAAAAAAAATTATCAATGCTATTTTTAAGGGGATAACAATTACAATAATTTAATTACTAATTACTGTCAGGCTGATATGTAATCCTAAGTATTTTGTATGTTAGGTTAAAAACCCAGGCAATTTAAAATCCTGAAATAGGGCATTCGTAACCAAAAACTAACACTCACAATTTTTAGATACCTGTTTTACTCAACTAAAATGGAAATTCCACAAAGAGACTGATTGCTATTATCACCAATGCCTGGCATTTAGTAAGTGGTAGTAAACATTTGTTAATTAATTTATACATGGATGAATAATAATTAAGCAATTAGTTATTTTTCTCTACCTCCTCTACTGATCAAATCTATCAACTAAGAAAGTATTCCAATCAAATACTTTCTACATTTTCTTTCCTCAACCATTTTAATGGTGATCTCAAAAGACATTCTCTTCCCCCATAATGATTATGAATGGCTCATTATGTTTTCCCCAATTTCTTTGCTTTTAGTCATAAATTTTCCTAATAAAAGTCATTAGGATAGGAAAACGAACTAAATTTAAAGGTATAAAATTTAGTTCATTACTTAATATCTTTAATGTGCAAGAAGAGGGTAGGAGGAAGAAGGCAAAGAGATCAAAGAGGTGAGAAAGGGGTAGGCCATGGTGACTCATGACTATAATCATAGCACTCGGAGAGGCTGAAGCAGGAAGACTGCTTGAGGCCAGGAGTTGGAGACCAGCCTAAGCAAGAGTGAGACCTAACTCTATAAAACAGAAAAATCAGTCTGATATGGTGACATGTGACTATATTTGCAGCTACTTGGGGCTGAGGCAGGAGGATCACTTAAGCCATGGAATTTGAGGTTGCAGTGATGCTACTACACTCTAGCCCAGGTGACAGAGCAAGACCCTGTCTCAAAAAAAAGAAAAAAAGGGCAGCACCTGTGGCTCAAAGGAGTAATGTGCTGGCCCCATATACCAGAGGTGGTGGGTTCAAACCCGGCCCCCAGGCCAAAAACTGCAAAAAAAAAGAGGTAAGAAAGAACCTTACTAATGTGACTTACCCAATTCTAAACCAAATTCCTTTACGATTTGGAAACTAAACAAAGTTAGGAAATATCTCAAGATGCATATTATGTAAATAAGTGCTATAGGCACATAAAGAAAATTATTCAATCCAGTCTTTGAGAAATGATATGTAAGAAATTTGTTACTGATCAACTCTATAGCAGTTCATTATGAAACAATGTCAAGAAACCCATCAGGTCGTCAAGGGTGACAACTGACTAAAAGATAAGGCATTACTTTATTTTATAGTATAAGAACTTTTTATTTTCAAAGTAAACAACATTTAAGATTTCTTTAAGGTGTTATTTTTATTTTAGAAGATAATTTCACTTGAATAAAATTATCAGAAATTAAGTGGGCAATAATTTATATAATATATTAACAGGATTAGTTCTAATTCAATGAAATTAATTTCAATTCACTGAAATAATTACAATGTATTGAATTATTTCAGGTTTGCCAAAAATTTAGAAATCATTTTATACTCACACTGCTGGCTTAATATAGAGTTTTCTAATTGGGTCTGAATCTCTTGAAGATAATTTGAAGCAACCCAGAGGAAAAGAATAGCAGAACTCCTTTTACTGTGATCATCATCCTTACTTTTCCATAACCCGAACCTCTTTAAATGTGTGGTATCCACTAGCAAGGAAACCTCATTCAGAGATACTGAAACAAATAAAAGATTACAATTTAAAAATTAACCTATTTAATGTTATAGCATCTAAGCACTATATGACACTTCTTAATATACTATATATTTTTTTAAAGAATTATATACAAAGTTTTTAAAAAATAATATAAATATAACATACATTATATTTCACTAAATTTAGCTAAAATACCCCAAGCAGTATTATTAGAGTAAAAAAAAAAGAAATCACGTTACAATTAGGAAGAGCTAAGTAATTATTAAATAATTAGAGATTTAGTCTGTCATAGTTTATCATTTCAGTTATATCCCAAAAAGATAAATTTGAGTTTAAATATCCATAGCATAAAAACCTTGTCTAGACAGATTTCTCAATAGGAATTTTGAAATTACTAGCAAAAGGAAAAAAGCAGTCTACCAATGCAGAAAATAAAGTACACAAAAACCTTAAAAATTATATATTTCTATCTTTTCTACTTGATCAATGCTATAAAGTAAGACTCCAAATGCTATCTTAAGTAGATTTCTGTCCATCTTTCTTCTCCCAAAACATTTACATTCCACTACACATGTACAGATGAGCCACTGTCAAAAGTGTCTCAAGAATAATATGAAGTTCTGATTGGTCTATGAAGATATTTCTTTTAAAATTCTTACAGGTTTTATTTCTTAAAACTCCTAGGTAATCATTCTAAATTATTAGTCTTTCTCCTTCTTAGTGAGCCAAAGGAATCTCTTCTGAAGACTTTTTTTTAATTCAAAGAAACATAGAAAACTGATTTAAAGAAGTCCTGAAAGTCATCTAGTTCAACTTTAAGAAAGCAAGCAGCTAAACCAGGAATGCAAATATATCAGTTAAGTATAAGCCCAATATGGGTGCCTATTTGAAACAAATCTCTCAATACTCCTCCCTGCCTTATCCTTGTCTTTTGCCTGCCTGGAACTGTGCTATTCACAGTGTGGGTCCCTAGCCTGTAATACTGGCATTACCATGAAGCTTGTTAAAAATGCAGAATATCAGATCCCAGCCCAAATCTACTGAATCAGAATCTCCATTTAACAGCCCACCCCCACCCCTAGGATTCACATGAGTATGAACATGAAAGTATGAAATTATTTTACAATGAGGATCAAATAACCAGTCATCTTAATGTTCCTAAACCAGCCGTTCTCTTCTTTAACTTTCCCAATCTGAAAACTATCAGTAAACTGGCAACAAAAACAAGCAGATTAAATTAAAAGAAAACAGGAATGAGAAGCCTCAGAAAAATCTGCTCAGCCTTTCCTCCTCATATAGCTTACAGCAGCCTAATTATTCCAAACTTTTGAATTGAAAGCTAAAGTTTCTTAACCAACACTGATTTAAAGTTTCTCTTCTTAAAAAAAGGAATTCAATACCATCATGAGAAAAATGTACACCTCATTACCAAATCTTCCACCAATATGTGGTCAATCCCGTTACAGAGATACAGCAGCTAGCTGAAAGCAGAAGTTGCTTACCCACTTTCTCCTTAGTAAGAGAACCCTAATTTTATTAAGGGAAACATTAACAGGAAACTCTATTTCCTAGCTTCCTTTGCAAATAGGTGAGTGATCATATGACTAGTTAGCTAATAAACATAAGCAGAAATCTGGTGGCATGCACATCCAAAACGGCTCCTTAAAAGGTACATGAAATAGGTAGCATGTAATCTTTCCACCATTTTCCCCTTCCTCCTGTTTATGCCTGACATGCTAACATGATGATGGAGTTAGCAGCCACAACAGCCACAACAGCCACAAGACTTGAGGATGCAAGTCACGTGTTAGGGATGGCAAAGAAGAAAACTAAAAGACCCTGGGCTCTGATGACCAAGGAAACACCATATCAGTTCAGCATGCCTCTAGATTTCTTCTATGTGAAGGCAAAATAACCTTTTCTTTAAGCAACTGTTACTAACAACCGAACATAATAGCTAATTTGAAAATTTAATATTTTCCCTCAACTGCATGGAAAAGGAGTAAAGATTTAGACCTTTAGGCTCCCATCCATAAAACCTTTTATACACATGCCTTGGTTTAAAAACATATTGCATATGAAAATATGGACAGGACTTGGAGAAGAACATTTTCTTCTTCATGATATAACTATAAACCTATTATCACTAAAAAGACTATTTTTTCATAATTAGTAATTAAAAATTTCTATTAAAAATCTTACGGGATTGAAAAATCATAAATAAGAGAGCAACATTTGAAAAAGTACAAATACTAACTATGAAAACCTAAAATATTATTTTTGACATCTACATCACAAGAATTGGAGAGGTAGAGCTCTCTGTTATGCAGGTATTCAACTATATATTATACCACTATCATTTCTGAAATTATTCCTTTTAAAATCACATGTCCTTTTGTTTCTTCCATTATCTTAATTTTTAATAATTTATTAATATTTACTAATATTACTAATACTAATTGATTAATATTTACAACTATCAATAATCTTATTCTGTGTTTTATATAGTCTTACTACATATGTGATAATCTAGATATAATATAGTTTTACTACATATGTGATAATCACTAGAATCATTATCTGGAGCATCCAATTAAAGTTACTCTGATCACATCTTCGATCTTGAAACAAAAGCCTCCTCTTCTCTAGTTCATAGCTAAAGTGTAATTTATGTTTTTCTTCCTCATTCTTTTTATAATTCATTATCCAAGGAGATTATTCTCTATTATTTTTTTTCCTTAGTGTCATTTCTTATTCTGGAAGATTTTTAGTTGAAATGAGAGTAAGAAAATGGTCTGGGTCTTGTAAGTTGCACAAACATTTTCTTTTTTTTTTTTATAGAGACAGAGTTGTACTTTGTCACCCTCGGTAGAGTGCCGTTGCGTCACAGCTCACAGCAACCTCCAGCTCTTGGGCTTAGGCAATTCTCTTGCCTCAGCCTCCCAAGTAGGTGGGACTACAGGTGCCTGCCACAACACCTGGCTATTTTTTTTGTTGCAGTTTGGCCGGGGCCAGGTTCAAATCCGCCACCCTCCGTATATGGAGCCGGTGCCATACTCACTGAGACAAAGGCACTGCCCAGCACATACATTTTCTTACTCAGATGAGAAATGATACAAAAATCTCTCTTAGTTTATACATTAAAACACTTTAATATGTGTGTATTAGACATTTTTCTTATGTTTCTTTCCTTATAGTTTATATTTTCATCCATTTTTATATATACCAAAATATTTTTGCTATCTACCAAAGCTGTTAATCTGAAAAAAAAATCACTATGAATCCTTTAATATTGTTTGACTGAGAGTCATCAAAATAATGGTGTATTATTTTCAATACTGGTGCATTATAAAACATTTTGACTTCCTTTGTAGCTGTTAAAAAATGTTAAGATGAAACACTATTAAACTTAGTTTTATTTAAGTTCTATACTGAAAAAAATTATGGAAAACTGGTTACAAAAGGATTTTAGAAGTTTTGCTGACCATTATTTTACAGTCAAAATTACAATGAAAAGACAAGGTCACAATAGAATGGTAACTTACCTTGAAATGGGATCTTTACATACTTCTTTGTGAACTAAACAAAAAATTAAAAAGCAATAAATGAGTTAATCAAAATGTGTTACTATTCAAACTTTTACCTTTTTTCTTTTTCAAGCCATAAGCACATATTCAAATTCCCTTTTATCAATAAATCAAAAAAACATTTCACTGTAAAGACTTAGTTTTATAGAAGTTAAAAAATCCCAAGCAAGTAATTTAATTCTCAATGTACTCATTTATAAAAACCAGTTAAGACTTTACTTAATATATTTTTTAAAAATTTTTTCTGAAAATTTAAAGAAAATATATATATTATGTCTGCTGTGACAAGAAAAAAGACAAAACTGCCAAGAAACCCCTAAGTAACAAAGACTGTAGTAAACAGACCACAAAGCATAATTTGAGTCTTGGCTTTGCTGACTCAGCAGCACACGACCATTCTCTCAGGGATGAACTTATACTCACAAAACTCACAAGCAAATACTGAAGAAACTAAAATGCCAATACTGCTTATATTGAGAAATTAAAACTGTCAAAAGACTTAACTGTGGCCCACCTGGTATGTACATTTGTTTCTGCAGAAAAACAACTAATTACAATCAAAAGGTTTAATGTGAAATGGCTAAAAAAGATCTAATTCCATAACAGTGATGAACTTGTCAAAATTAAAGTCCCTAAGCCAGAACACCCTCTCCTCTGGATACCTTTTAGGTGGAAACCACCAACTCTTTCATCCCTAACATTCATCTAGTTCTGTTTCAATGTTATGAACTCCTTTGTGACTGAGGCTTTTGCTCTTTCTGCTCCTTCTGCTCCTGGAGAAACTACCTTTCGTATATATCTGACCTCCTTCAGTCTTGCCTTCATAAATAACTGTCAAGAGTTGTAGAGCACCTGGCTAAATCTTGCACGTACCATCCAAAACAGAAGTTTGTTTTTCCACTAATGCCAAGTGAATTTGTTCTTATTTTTGGTTAAGTATATCTTTTGATCAATATAATTATAAATAAACGTATTCATAATAAATGAATTGATATCAGAGGTAAAGTCTGTAAGTACAAAACAAAATCAAAATTGTCTTGGTACATGAGCTCCCTATCAGTAGAAAACTGAACCTGTGTTTCATTGAAAGCACAGGTTTATTGTGACTCCATTTATTTTTCCAATTTAAAAATTATTTCATACTTCAGTACATTATTTTGTACTTTCAAAAATATAAAACTCATATTCCAGGGGGTAAGTCAGCCAATAAAGCAAAATGTGAGCTACAATAGCACGTATTAGCTAAAAACTAACTTAAAATTCTACAAGCTATACCAGTTACATAAATACTAACTAGATAAACTCAGGTAACTTACAAAACCTCTCTCAGCTTTAGTTAAGATCCTTAAGAGTAGGGCAGAGCCTGTGGCTCAGTGAGTAGGATGCCACCACCATTACCAATGTTTGTGGGTTCAAACCCGGCTGCTAGCCAGGCATTGTGGCAGGTGTCTGTAGTCCCAGCTACTAGGGTAGCTGAGGCAAGATAATCACCTAAACCTAAGACCTGGAGGTTGCCGTGAGCTATGACAACACAGCACCCTAATGAGGGTGACAAAGTGAGACTCTGTCTCTTAAAAAAAAAAATCCTCAACAGTAGCTATTATCGCACGACCGGCACGCACCTGAACCTCCAGAAGAGCTATACCAAGACCCGCCGTGAGCGCCCACCTGCACCTCTGAAAGTGCTGCGCCACCAACACAACCAGCAATCAGCACCAGCCAGGGCCTCCATAACAGCTGAGCCATGACCAGTAACCCACACCTGCCCGGCCTCCACACGCCCTAACTGAACTCTGGGAGCCATGCAACACCGCATCCTCCCTCCTGTACCCTCCCTTCCTCCACACCGGACCACTCCTCTGGCCAGGGACTCTGGTAGCCATGTGCCCTCCTCTGCCTGGAGCACTTCTCCTAGCCAAAGACTGCTGGAGCCTTAGGCCCTCTGAGCCAAAGTCACTGGGCACCAGGCACTCCCAGAACCAGATGCACCACCCCCACCCTGTTGCTGGATCCAGGTGCGTCATACTCCAGAGCTGATCCCACAACCAGAACTCCCTGGCTCAGGCAGCCCCAGAGGAGCTACACAGGATCACTCCCTACAAAGATCCAGGAACAACAGAGTGATCCCACTGGGGTCTAATCTTGAAGAGACACCTACCCAACTCCAAGGATGGCCAGAGGCAACTATAAAAAACAATCATGAGGCGAAATCAATGGAAATACTCTGGCAATATGAATAATCACAGTAGATCAACTCCCCCAAGGAACAATGGGGCAGACATAGCACAAGATCCCAAGCACAAACAAATAGCTGAGATGTCATAATCGAATTCAGAATCTGGATAGCAAATAAGATCGAATAGGAATTCCAAGCAGTAACCCAAAAGATGTCTCAAGAATTCAATGAATTCAAACACCAAATGACCAAAGATTTTGAGACATTCAGACAAAAAGTTGCAGCCCTCAAAGATCTGAGAAATACAGTAGAATCTCTCAGTAACAGAATGGACCAAGCAGAAGAAAGAATTTCTGACACTGACGACAAACCTTTCATATGCTCCCAAACTCTGAGAGAGGAAGAGAAATGGAAGGCAAAAACAGATCACTCTGTCAGAGAGCTATTGGATAATTCGAAGAAAACCAATATTTGTCTCATAGAAATCCCCGAAAGCAACAAAGTGGCTTCACAATGCACAGAGTCTCTTCTCCATAAGATTATGAAAGAGAACTTTCCAGACATGCCAAGAGATTCTGAAATTCAGATAGCAGACAGTTTCAGAACTCCATTACAACTCAACCCAAATAAGACATCCCCCAGACACATCATAATCAATTTCACTGAAGTTAATATGAAGGAGAAAATTCTGAAAGCAGCCAGACGAAAGAAAACCATCACCTATAAGGGGAAGACTATTAGAATAACTGCAGATCTCCCTGCTGAAACCTTTCAAGCTAGAAGAGTATGGTCATTGACTTTTAATCTCCTAAAACAAAATAACTTTCAACACAGGATGCTATACCCAGCTAAACAGAGTTTCATTTATGATGGAGAAATTGAATACTTTAAAAACATTCACATGTTGAAGAAATTTGCCATAACTAAACCAGCTCTCCAGGATATTCTCAGACCTATCCTCCATAAAGACCAGCGTAATCCTCCACCACAAAAGTAAACCCACCCACAAAATTCTGATCAAATTCCAACTTCCACAGTCACAAAAGAATGTAAAATGTCCACCGGACTCTCAAAAGGCTTATCAATATTCTCAATGTGAATGATTTAAATTGTCTTCTAAAGAGGCACAGGTTGGCTGACTGGATACAAAAACTCAAGCCAGATATCTGCTGGCTTGAATCGAATCTTACCTTAAAAGACAAATATAGACTCAAGCTGACGGGATGGTCATCTATACTCCAGGAAAATGAAAAGCAGAAAAAAGCAGGCGTTGCAATCCTATTCGCAGACACAACAAGCTTTAAACCAATCAAAATAATTAAGGATAAGGATGGACACTTCATATTCATTAAAGGTAATACTCAATATGAGATTTCGATCCTTAATATTTATGCACCCAACCAGAATGCACTTAAATTTATAAGAGAAACTCTAACAGATATGAGCAACTTGATCTCCTACAGTTCCACAGTAGTTGGAGATTTTAACACCCATTTAGCAGTGCTGCATAGATCCTTCAAAAAGAAGCTAAGCAAAGAAATTTTAGATTTAAACTCAACCATTCTACATCTGGACTTAACAGACATCTACAGAACATTTCATCCCAACAAAACTGAATACACATTCTTTTCAGCAGCCCATGGAACATACTCCAAAATCGACCACATCCTAGGCCACAAATCTAACCTCAGCAAATTTAAAAAAAT
>CAUYPK010018700.1:0-60630 GCA_963574355.1 Loris lydekkerianus
CTGTTTTTGCCCTCCATTTCTCTTCCTCTTTGAGAGTTTGAGAGTCTTCCAAAGTTTTGTCTTCAATGTCAGAAATCCTTTCTTCTACTTGCTTTATTCTGTTACTGAGGGATTCTACTGTGTTTCTCAGATCTTTGAGGGATGCATCTTCTTGTCTTGATGTGTCAAAATCTTTGGACATTTGGTCTTTGAATTCTTTGAATTCTTGAGATATCTTTTGGGTTACTGCTTGGAATTCTAATTCAGTCTTATTTGCTATCCAGAATCTGAATTCGATTTCTGACATCTCAGCTATTTGTCTGTGCATGGGATGTTGTGCTGTGTCTGCCCTATTGATCCTTGGGGGAGTTGATTTACTCTGATTATTCATATTGCCAGAGTTTTTCTGTTGATTTTGCCTCATCATTGTTTTTCACCCCTGCCTCTGGCCATCCTCAGAGTTGGGGAGGTGTCTCTCCAAGATTAGACCCCAGCGGGATCACTCTATTGTTGCTGAATCTTTGTAGGGAGTGACCCTGTGTAGTTCCTCTGGGGCTGCCCCAGCCAGGGAGTTCTGGTTGTGGAAGCAGCTCTGGAGTGTGACAGACCCAGATCCAGCAACAGGGTGGGAAGTGGTGCGCATGGTTCTGGGGGTGTGTGGCTCCCAGAGACTTTGGCACAGAGAACCCAAGGCTCCAGCAGTCTCTGGCCAGGAGAAGGGCTCTGCGCAAAGGCAGGGAGGGCTCTGGAGGGCACGCAGCTACCACAGTTTCTGGCCAGACAAGCGGGCTGGTGTGGAGGCAGCGACAGTAAAGGAGGAAAGATGCAGAGTTTCCCGGCTCCCACAGTTCCTTGTCAGGGCATGTGGAGACCCAGCAGGCATAGGGCACGGGTTGGGGGTTGCAGCGCACTCTTATGGAGGTTGGGCGGTGCCAAGCCCAGCAGTTTGATGTTGCTCTGAGCTGTGACACCACGGCACTCTACCCAGGCAACAGCCTGAGGCTCCAGTGTGCCAAAACCGGTCTCACTCTGCCCCTGAGGGTTAAGGATGTTGCAGCTCAGCCCCACCTTTAGGCTGCTCAGTCAAGAGGTTACTAGCTTCTGCCAGATCTTTGCTCTGTGACCCTAAGGGCGGAACTTGCTGGGGTAGTTCTCTCACAATGGCTCCCTGCGGCCCACAGCCCAACACTATTAGCTCCATCCAGCTCAGCGGCTCCGTCTGGGGCCCTAGACAATGCCCAAATTTCTCCACACTCCTGCTCAAGCTCTCCCCAAGGCAGTTCCACTGAGTGCCAAGTCCAAAAACACCGAAATCAGTTCACAGGTAAGGCCTTTCCAGTTTGCAGTCTCACTGCTGCTTGTACTTACGGCTGTTGGTGGGATTAGGTTGATCAAACACATGCAACCACTTGCCAGTTTTCCACTGTTTTTGTTCTCCTCTTGGGGTCCAGAAGTCCCTTTCTGACTCCCTGTATCCTCAAAGGGATGATTGTAGGCAGATCCCACCAGCCAGAGATGCCTGGAGTCTTATCTCCCCAGACTCACCGTGCCCTGTTGCAGGGAAGCTGTTACTCGGCTGCCATCTTGGATTGTTCTCCTGTATAGCCATTTCTTAAAAGAAGACCAAATGGTCAACAGGTTTACAAAAAAATGCTCAATATTACTACTCATCAGGAAAGTGAAAATTAAAATCACAATGAGATAGTACCTCACATCTTGTCAGAATGGCTATTACCAAAAAGACAAAAGATAACAAGTATTGGTAAGGATGTAATCCTGGTACACTGTTGGTACAAATACAAATTAGTATAGACATTATGGAGACAGGATGGAGGGTCCTAAAAAAGCTAAAAATAGAACTACCATATGGCATCAATGATCTCCACCTTCACTTTGTGAAGTTCTCTCACCACCTCCTGATCCACAAAAAAAAAAAAGAAAGAAAGAAAGAAAAAAAAAGAACTACCATATGATTCAACAATCCCACTTCTGACTATATATCCACAGTATGTCAAAGAGACACCTGTGTTCCCATGCTTATTGTACCATATTCACAATAGCCAAGATAAGGAACCAACCTGTATCCATCAACAGATGAATGGATTTTTAAAATGGTGTTATACACACATACACACACACACACACACACACACACACACACACTTACACAGAGTCATATAGTTCTTAAAAGGAGATACATTCTGAGAAATGCATTATTAGATAACTTCTTTATTGTGTGAACATCATAGAGTATACAGTACTTACATAAACCTAAATGGTGTGGCCTACTATACACGTAGGCCATATAGTATAGTCTTTTGCTTGTAGGCTACAAACCATATAGCACATGACTATATACCATGGCAACAGATGCTGAAGGTTAGGGTGAGGATGGTAATTTCTTTTTCTTTTTTTTTTTCTTTTTCTCTTTCTTTCTTTCTTTTTTTTTTTTTTTTTGAGACACAGTCTCACTATGTCACCCTCAGTAGAGTACCGTAGCATCACAGCTCATAGCAACTTCAAACTCTTAGGCTTAAGCAATTCTCTTGCCTCAGCCTCCCAAGTAGCTGGGACTATAGACACCTGCCACAATGTTAGGATATTTTTTGGTTGCAGTTGTCATTGTTGTTTATCAGGCCAGGGCCAGGTTTGAATCCTCCAGCCTCGATGTACATGGCCTGCACCCTACTCACTGAGCTATGAGCACCGAGCTGGTGATTTCTTAAAACAAGACAACAATGAAGTTTGCGGCATTGATTAACTCTTCCTTTCATGAAAGATTTCTCTGTAGCAGGTAGATCCTGTTTAATAGCAATTTACTGCAGAACTACTCAAAAATGGAATCAATCCTCATAAATTCCACAGCTGCTTTATCAACCAAACTTATGTAATATTTTAAGCACTTTGTTTTCATTTCAACAATATTCATAACATCTTCATCAGAAGCAGAGTCCTTCTCAAGAAACCACTTTCTTTGTTCTTTGATAAGAAGCAACTCCTTATTCATTCAAGTTTTATCATGTGATTGCAGCAATTCAGTCAAATCTTCAGGCTCCAATTCTAATGCTTGACTTTTTGCTATTCTTACCACATCTTCAGTTACTTCTGCTGAACTCTTGAGTCCCTCAAAGCCATTCATGAAAATTAAAGTCAGCTTATTTTAAACTCTTCTAAATGTTGATATTTTGACCTCCTACCATGACTCATGGATGATCTTAATGACATCTGGAGTAGTGAATCCTTTCCAGAAGGTAGTTTACTTTGCCCAGATCCATCAAAGGAATCACTCTCTATAGTCTTAAGTGTATTTCTTAAATAATAAGACTTGAAAGTCAAAACTACTCTTGATCCATAAGCTGCAGAATAGAAGTTGTGTTATGAGGTATGGAAAAACATTAATCTTCTTGTACATCTCCATCAGAGCCCTTGAGTGACTACCTGTATTGTCAGTAAGCAGTAATATTTTGAAAGAATCTTTTTTTTTTTTTTTCCCCTGAGAAATAGGTCTTGATAGTGAGCTTACAAGATTCAGTAAACCATGTTGTAAACAGATGCACTACAGCTTTGATACTCCATTTATATGGCACAGAGTATAATTAGTATCATTCTTAAGGGCCCTAGGATTTTCAAAATGGTAAATAAGCTCTGGCTGCAACTTAAAGTTACCAATGCACCTAAACAAAAGAGTCGGCCTATTCTTTGAAGCTTTGAAGTCAAATAATTGACTTCTCCTCTCTACCTGGGGAAGTGTTAAGTGGCATCTTCTTTCAGGAAGAGGCCTTTTTGTCTACGTTGAAAATCCACTGTGTAGTGTGGACCCTTTCATCAGCAACCTTCACTAAATCTTCTGGATGACTTTCCCCAGCTTCAGCCTCAGCCCTTGCTGCTTCACCATGCTTTACCATGTTATGGACCCTGCTTTTTCCCTTAAATCTCATGAACCAACCTCTGCCAGCTTCAAACTTTTCTTCTACAGCTTCACCGCTTCTCTGAGTCTTCATGGACTTGAGAAAAGTTAAAACTTTTGCTCTGGATTTGCCTTCAGCTTAAGGAAATGTTGTGGCTGATTTGATCTATTAATACTATCCAGAGGTGTAAGACTTTCTTCACATCAGCAACAGGGCTGTTTTGCTTTCTTATCATAATTGTATTCACTGGAGTAGCATTTTCAATTTCCTTCCAGAAAATTTCCTTTGTATTCACAACCCAGCCAACTGTTCAGTGCAACAGGCTTAGCTTAACCTATCAAGATTTCAACATGCCTTTTTCATTAAGTTTAGTCATTGCTAGCTTTTGATTTAAAGTGAGAGATGTGAGGCTCTTCCTTTCATTTGAACACTTAGAGGCCATTATAGGGTTATTAATTGGCTTAGTTTCAAGACTGTGTCTCAGGAAATAGAGAGGCCCAAGGGGAGGGAGAGAGATGGGAGACCAGGAGCAGTCAGAGCACACATAACAACTGGGCATGGTGGCTCGCAACTGTAAGCCTACCATTCTGGGAGGCTGAGGCAGGAGGAGTGCTTAAGCCCAGGAATTAGAGCTCACTGTGGTACATAGATGCAATCTGTGGTGCCCCAAGACAATTACAAAAGTAACATCAAAGATCATTGATCACAGAGCACCATAACAGACATAATAATAATGCAAAAGTTTGAAATATTGTGAGAATTACCCAAAATGTGACACAGAGCCATGAAGTGAGCACCTACTGTAGGAAAAATGATATCAACCGACCAGACTCATGTAGAGTTTCCACAAGCCTTCAGTTAGTAAAAAACATAGAACCTGGCTCGGCGCCTGTAGCTCAGCAGCAAGGGCACCAGCCACATATACCAGAACTGGTGGGTTTGAACCCAGCCTGGCCTGCCAAACAACAATGACAACTACAACCAAAAAAAAAAGCTGGGGCATCGTGACAGGTGCCTGTAGTCCCAGCTACTTGGGAGGCAGAGGCAAGAGAATCACTTAAGCCCAAGAGTTCGAGGTTGCTGCGAGCTGTGATGCCACAGTACTCTACTGAGGGCAACATATTGAGACTCTGTCTCAAAAAAAAAAAAAAAAAGGAATCTACCAAGTGCAATAAAGCGAATGGCAATAAAAGGAAGCATGCTGACACATGGAACAAAAAAAAGGGAAATTGGTGAGGAGAGGGAAAAGAGATGGGGGAAGAAAAATAGAGAAGATAACAAGGTCAAAGGGAAGGTAGATAAAGTCACAAAGTAGGAAAGTCAAATGAAGATTCCAGGACATGCTGCTGGAGAGGCGGGGATGTTGACAGTAAAAACAGGAGTTCACGTGGAAGACAGGAGTTTGGGGCCCACTGTTAATTCATCATTCTTCTTCTCAGAGGAATCATAGCCCTTCATACAATTGCTACTCCCAGTGACATGCAAAAGTGGAAACAGCAAAAGGTAACCACTCAGACCCCTGGGCAAGAGGGGAGTAGAGGCTGGAGACAGACACTGTACATAGAGGCAATGATAGATGCTGCTCCATACTCATCTTTTAATCCCTACTTAGGAAGTTCCTTCAAAGTCTTTGGGGGAAACTAACACCCTTGGCTTGGATCAGACAACCTCCCTCTTTCAACAAGCCCACAACCAAGCCTGTGGCAGGCTCCAGTTGGTACCAGACTGGAAAAGGGTATGGGGGGTGGGAGAAGGAAATTGAGGGAGGATCAAAAGATCATGAATTATTAAAGTGCCACTGGTCATTTACTAATGACCAATAAATAATACAACAAATATTTATGGTCTACTCCATGCCTCATACTGAGATGGATGAAAAAGTAAATGTGAACCACCCTGTCCTTCATGACACATTCCTGAGCCCCACCCTTCTCAGGAGTAAATCTCGCTGAACTCCAGTAGCGCCTCCTGCCCAACATTTGTCACTTGGTACTTTATCTCACAGTTGGTGGTACATACATCTTTCCTCTACTGTGCCATAAGCTCCTTGAGCGTGTGATTCCCATCCGATCTGATTGTCTACATCTTAGGGTGCCTGCACAGTAAATGAACAATAAAAATTTATTACATTCAAGTTTGATAACTCACTGATGCTCAGGGTGTGAGGAAGCCAGCACTCCTGCGATGTCAATGAGAATATGAATTGTGACAGCTTCTTCAAAGGACAATTTGGCAATAGTCCTCAAAAATTTTACTTTTAGCAATTTTCTTACTTCTGCATAAGTAAACACACATATATGGAAAGATATTTATTGTAAATCCTCTAAAAATCTAAATGTCTGTCAGTTGGAGAGTCGTTACACACTAATAGTTGTTCTGTAAAATAAAATACAATTAACTATATTACATATTGAATAAATATATTTTGAAAGAATATAATAGATGGGGTCAGGTACAATGCCTCATTCCTGTAATCTTTGGGAGGCCAAGACTGGAGGATTGCTGGAGGCAGTTCAAAACCAACCTGGAGACATAGCAAGACCCTGTCTCTATTATTATAAAAAAATTAGCTGTGAGTGGTGGTACATACCGGTAGTCCCAACTATTGGGGAGGCCAAGACAGGAGGATTGCCTGAGCCCAGATGAAACATTAGAGGTTACCTATGAATCCTGCCATTGCACTACAGCTTGGGTTACAAAATCAGACCCTGTCTCTAAAGAAAATAATGAATATAATAGGTGGAAAGAAATAATTATTTGCTTGACTGTGAAGATATGTGGGGAAACTTTCTAGGTGAGACTAATGTTTGGCATCTTGATTGGAGTTTGGATTACACACGTGTGGTGTTTATCAAAACTGATGCAATGGTCCCCCTAAAATCTGTGTGTTTCATTGTACGCAAACTTTACCTCAAAGGAAAAAAGTTAATGATAAACAAATTTGAACTGTAATTACTTTTCTACATGCTGCAGTATTTAGGCAGAATCATATTACCTGGGCACCGTACCTCAGTGGTTAGCACGCCGGCCCCACACACCCAGGTAGGTCAATCACTTGAGTTCCGGAGTTGGAGACCAGTCCCAGCAAGAGCAAGACCCTGTCTCTAAAAAAATAGCTGGGTGTTATGGTAGGCTCCTGTAGTCCCAGCTATTTGGGAGACTGAGGCAAGAGAATCACTTGAGCCTAAGAGTTTGAGGTTGCTGTGAGCTATGGTACCACAGCACTCTACCGAGGGCAACAAAGTGAAATTCTATCTCTAAATAAATAAATAAGCAGTGGAGACAGTGGGCATCCTTGCCTAATGAAATGTTTTTAATATACCCAGATGATCAAAAATAATTTTACAACAAACACATTTGCACCAGAATGTTTATTACAGCCCAATTCATAATTGCCAAGTCATCGAAGTAGCCCAAGTGCCCATCAACCCATGAATGGATTAACAAATTGTGGCATATGTACACCATGAGATACTAAGCAGCCATTAAAAAAGATGGAGACTTCATATTGTTTATGTTTGCCTGGATGGAGCTGGAGCATATTCTTCTTAATAAAGCATCTCAGGAATGCAAAAAGAAGTATCTAATGTACTCAATACTACTATGAAATCAATGTGCCCTACACATTCATATGAATGGTAAAACACAACTATAGTCCAGAAAAAAGGAAGGAAGAGGAGAGAGAAGGGAAGAGAAGGGTGGGGGAATGCCAGGAGGAGGAAAGGTACTTGGTGGGACCTCACCTAATGTGCATAATGCAATGATACATTCAAAACTATTAAAGAATAGAGTATAAATGTCTTACCACAGCAATTAAGTAAGCAAGGAGGTGGTTATGTTAATCAGTTTGATGTAAGCATTCAACATTGTATATCAAATCAGCACATTATACCTCATAAATTAAAAAAGGAGTGTATCAATGCCCACAATTTACTTTAACATGTACCGATAGATGGATACTCGGATACATATGTAATAAAGCAAGTATAGTATAATGTTAATTATAAAATCTAGGTGGTGAATGCATGGGTGTTTGCTGTAAAATTCTTTTATGTTTTTAATAAATCAGAACAAAATGGTCTATACATGTTAATCCTTATATAAGTTATAAGGAACCGTCTTCAACACATATTGGTGGAAAAGAAAACTATACAGCAGAATCTATAACTTGCTCCCATGTGTATAAAGGGAGCCTGTATGTATTAAATATTACTGTTGTTTTTGAATACTTATGGTCTCTCTCTGGAGAGGTGGGTACCCAGAAAAAACCGGGAAACAGATTACCTCTAAGGAAGAGGACTGCAAGTCTGAGGTATGGCGTTATAAAGGAAACTTACTTTTTTACTATAACTGGACATTAACTATACCAGAAGTATACATTATTTTTAATTAAAACAATTTTATTTTTAGTAATCCATATCTTCAATTTCTTTTTTTTTAAATAGGGAAATATTCAAACATTGATATTTTCTTAGATACTGTCTTTAATCATTATTTAATTATTTCATATGAGTGTCTTTACCCCTCTATCCACATCAGAAAAGTCCTGAAGACCAAGATCAAATATGTTATCTTTCCTGGGTAGACACTCTTTGGGGTTAGCCTTGGGCAATGCAGTTACCAGCAAATGCTCCAGGGTGAAATCAGGTCCCAGTGACAAGATGATGCCCCCTGCTGGTCTCACACAGATGCACTCACTACATTCAAACCACAACCCTGGCTTGGGCTGTAGCTCACCACGTTGGAGAAGCAGGGGTAATAAACTTGGAAAATGGCACTCAGAAGGGTTATATAAAGTGATTTACTCAAGGTGGCATGGTTAGTAAGTGGTAGAACTGAGATTTGAAACCAGGTTTGGCCATCTCCAAAACACATCGCTGAACCATGGAGCCTTCTGTTTGCCAGTATCTGAGGGCATTTCTAACAAAAACAATGTCTTTTTTGTTTTTGTTACTCAGCAACAGCCACATCAATTTCTCAAATTCCAAAATAGTTTTTTGTGGCTTTGTGCTGAATACCTGAGCTAGAGTGACTGCCTCAACCCCACTGTTCACTCAGTTTTTTCCTAGGGAGCTTTAAAGGACAATGAACATTTATCCTTGCAAGCTTGAGGATTTATGATTCATTGGAAACATTTCCATCTCAGAAATATCACTGTTGCTGACCCACTCATGTTAAATCATTTATCCACCTTCCCTACCAATTTGCAGGAGCTGTGGCTCAGGCAATTAATGAAGAGAAAAACATAGCCAGCCAAATTAAAAGGTGAGGATTCCCAAGTTTGGTTTTAACTCAACAAATCACGTACTTTCTCCAAGCTGGTTTCCTCCTCTGTAAAATTAAAGTGATAATCAGACTTATCCCACAGGATTTTTATTAAGAATGAAATGAGACCATGTATGTGGGCCAAATCATTTGTTTACAAATAAAGGTATATATATATATATATATATATATGTATATATATATATATTAGCAACCACCAATATCCTTTTTAGATGATTTCATCTTCTGCATTGGGTTCTGTGGCTATTTAGTTCTATTTTTTATAAAAGATTCTTAGCTAATAAAAGGTGAGCATCCTGATATAAGGTCTGGAATCTTAATTTCCCTATTCTGAGTTACATGTTGGTAATCTTATTTTATATTCTGATAGTCTCCTTGGCTGCCTTTGCTACCTGAATATAAGCCTTTTCTTAAGATACCAAAAGGTGTGTGGGGAGGGGGAATAGAATCTAACTGTTCCTCCATAAAAGACCAGAATAATGATCTCAGAATGCCATAGGTATTTCTTTAAATTATTATTAGAAGGGCAGCCCAAAAGAAACTTTAGACTGGAATAAGGCAGGGTTAAGAGACAGGGTTCTGGGGTCAGATTGTGGATTCAAATCCTGATTCCCCCCTTGATTAGCTACCCATTATTCCTTGAGTTTCTGACTTCACCTAGAAAATTATAATAACATAATTAAAGTAGCTACTTCCTGTCATATTTTACACTTGATCTTAGCCAAAAGGCAAAAAGCGATACTATACATATTTTAAATACTTACTTTGTGGAAAGTATTTAGTATTGTAAGCAAGACACACACAAGACTCTACACATGTTGGCTACAGCTATAAAGCAGACCCAGATTCAGAGACACAAAATCACAGCAATACAGAACCACAGAGAGAAGCACACTGCAAGAGGCATTGTATGGCTGGTACCTCTGCTTTCCCCTTGTTCCCCTTGCTCTCTCACTTCCTTCACCTCAGTCCCCCAAATGAGGAGCCATAGGCAGAAAAGAATGATTCCATCTCTATCAGGGCTTGTCAGCTACAGGCAAATAGAAAGGAGAATGCCCTTTGGATTAAGTGGTGCATTCATTCATGTTTTGCCAAGGATACTAAGTTGATAAAGAAAGTAAAAGAAGACTTTTGGGAAACAATTTGGCTATATGTATTCAGGACAATAAAGACCACACCTAGTAGCTAATCAAGGGTACGGTCAGGATTTGAACTCACAATTGCTTGTCTCTGATTTTCTTAAAACTCATCCTGAGGAAATAATGTACGAAAGAGAAAAAATACACATAAGATGCTCATGACATGGTTTTTTGTTTTTGTTTTTGTTTTTTGCAGTTTTTGGTCAGGGCCAGCGCCCTACTCCTTGACAGACACTGCCCGTCATGACATTATTTTTTAAATGGCTTAACTAAGATATAATTCACGCTCACCTACAGGGTACAATGTGGGAGTATCCAGCACACCTTCTGGGTGAAGGGCTCAACTGCAACTTGGACTTTATCTAAAAACACAAATAGTATAGCCTATTTGTGTGTACTTTTATATTCATCTGAAATTTTTTAAAAAAGATGCAATTCACTCTTTTAAGGCATATGCTTCAGAGGGATTTTTTTAGTATTATTCAGAGTTGTGCAAACATCATCACTATCTAATTTTAGAACATTTTCTTCACCACAAAAAGGAACCCATTAGCAGTTACCCCTCATTTCTCCCTCCCCTCTAACCGCCCCCAGCAATCTCTAGTCCACTTTCTGACTCTTGCAGCATTCTTTTCAATGAGCAAAAAACAATTAACAAAATAAGCTCAAGGGTGGTGCCTGTGGCTCAAAGGAGTAGGGCGCCGGCCCCATATGCCCAAGGTGGCAGGTTCAAACCCAGCCCCGGCCCTAAACTGCAAAAAATAAATAAATAAATAAATAAATAAGCTCAAGGTTAATAAGTAAAATATTATAAGGGTATATTAACCAAATTATGGTATATCTAGTCAATAAATATTATATGGATGTTAGAAATTACTACAATAAAGTCTGTATCCACAGGTAAAATATATACTATATAAAGTTTTAGATTTGTTTATGATACAAAGTGATGAATATATTCTGATTTCAACTAGACCATACTCTGGTTTGTATGTTTACAGCCTGAAAGAAATATGCTGAAATTTTAAATGACCATCTAAGGATAAACAGATTAGGGATTTTTTTTTCTTTAGCTTTTCTTTTTTTCTTTTCTTTTCTTTTTTCTTTTCTTTCTTTCCTTTTTTTTTTTTTTGAGACAGAGTCTCACTTTGTCACCCTTGGTAGAGTAGCATGGCGTCACAGCTCACAGCAACCTCCAGCTCTTGGGCTTAGGCAATTCTCTTGCCTCAGCTTCCCCGGCAGCTGGGACTACAGGTGCCTGCCACAATGCCTGGCTATTTTTGTTGTTGTTGCACTTTGGCCAGAGCCAGGTTTGAACATGCCACCCTTGGTATATGGGGCTGGAGCCCTACTCACAGAGCCACAGGGACTGCGCTTTCTTTAGCTTTTAGATATTTTGTAACTTTTTTAACAAATGCAATTTTTAGAAAATCAATTTTAAATTATTAGAATAGAGAATGTGTGAAAGGGCACAGACAGCTAGTAGTCTAGACTTTCTGATTTCAATCAAGATCTTGTTTTAGTTAAAAAAAAATCTCGATTGCACCCTCCTTCTGTCAATCAAGAGTTCTAAGCTATAAAGGTTTTACCTCTCCCAAACTGTATACAAATAATCCCTCACACCCAGACATTCAGGCCACAACCTTTGGCCCTTTGCTCTCTTAGCCTGCCCTACCCGCCCCCAAGAACTTGCTCCTTAACAGAGCCTCCTTACTGATCATACATACCAATGACCCTTGGCCAATTTCCTTCTATTTCTATATGAATTGATTGCTTGAAATCCTGATTCCACTGTCCCTTTATGAGCTCAATAGGAAGGAAATTGGTGGACACAAAACAACCACCAGCCCTCCTCTCCCTACTTCAAATAGAGCAGTGATTTTCAAATGGTTTGCCACAGCAGATAATGATTTTCAGGAGTACCTCAAAAATTTTAAAGATCACTTAATTAAATTATTTCCAAAAGAAGTTCAAAGCACAGTGGTTTTTATTTATTTATTTTTTTTTTTACTATTTTTTGGATGGACATAATTTAAGTGTTCTGAGGAAGTTTGACTATGGGTTCAAGTGTGCCATGAGATTAAAAAAAAAAAAAAAGGCTAAAAACCACTGACATGGAGACACATCTCATTTAGAGACCAAGGCCTTCCTGCTAGGGCTCCTTCCCCTCTCCACTATCAATCTGAGACAGAGAACCATTTCCAACATCTGACCACTACCTACACCTACATTCCACTGTAGAAAGATTCATTCATATTCTCTCTCTCTCTCTCTCTCTCTCACACACACACACACACACACACACACACACTTGCTCCACACACCCTCTGCTGCCATAGCCCTGGCCCAATTCCACAGCTGACTCTGGGGAGCCTGGCTGGGCTGTGTGTCTACTTTGTCTGGCTGATAACACTCCAGAGGAAGGGAGCCCAGTCCTGTCTAACCCTCTCTGGCTCAAGGACAAAGAGTGCCTCCACCCCACTCTCCACCTCACACTTACAAAACCTGACTCACAACTAAAGAGTGTGACTCCTGGATCTCCACCAGGTGTGGTGAGGCCAGGTGAGAGGGCAGCCATCTAATAAAAGCATACACACTACTCAGTGAGTGCCTACAATGTGTCAGGAACCCTGTCTGTTTCCAAGACTCATAGATGGCTGAAACTCATCATTCACCTTGAGAAGCACCGGCAGGAGACTAGATAAACAGAAAACTACTGTGTAAGCAGGTAAATGGTGGGGCAGATTTCGGGAGGAACGCTGTGGATGCACAGTGGAGCCGGCATCGCCTCCGAGGTGGATATTGAAGAACCAACAGTTAAAAGGCCAAGGTTGTGGCCGCAGAAAACAGGGAGCCTGCGGACACAGCGCTGGGGCGCGCCATTCCATCCCCTCTCACCCCCCACCACAATCGCTGACGGTGTGCAACGCACCGTGAGAGCTACAGAATCGACAAGCCGTGTCTTTCCTCCCAGGCATCGGAGAGACAACACAAAACAAATTATCCAAATGGTAGGCAAAAGTGCCTAGGGCTGTAATGGACATACAACACTCATTGAGAAGAAAGGAGAGGGAAAAGTTAATTCTAACTCTGATCCTAAGTACAAAGTTCTTTGGGAGTGAGAGGAGCACTATCCTTAGAGCACTGCACCCCGCCGGCAGTGTGAACGAAAATCAGAAAAAAAATCAAGGTGTGGCGGCAGTGAGAGGTGGGCCTTTTGAAACAGGGGCGGAGCAGACTGGACAGGAACCGACGGATTGGGTCGAGCAGAGGGAGGGGCCCGTGGGCTCCACCTCGCCCTCCTCCTTCTCCACCCCACTTTCGGCAGAGTCTGTGCAGACAGGTGAGTGAGGAACTCCTGAGGCAGGTGAGGGGCTGAAGAGTCCTGGGAAGAGGTGTGAGGAGAGGGTCTGCGGCTCCTTCTGATACGGAGTTCTGGGGACTCCTCACAGGCAGGTTTGGGGGTACAGGCTGCCAGGAGTTATTGCTGCTTCAGAGGACAAGGACCCTCCCAGCCCCTGAGCTAACTTCTTGGAGGAAACTTGAAATTGAGTTTAGTGCGGTGGGGGGGAGGGGGAGTCCGGTTGCTGGCAGATATGGGGTCTCAAAAAGAACCTGAGTTATGAGGGACCCTGGCTGTGGCCCTGGGCCTCTGTCTGTAAGATTCTTTCCCACAGTTGTGGGAAAACACAACTCTTCCTGTGGCTCTGTTGTGCCTGTGTGCACTTTCTCTCTCCAGCTGGAGCATGGGGTGATGGTGGAGAAAAGGGAAAGACCAGATGAGAAAGGGTAAGTGGGTCTCCCTCTCCCCTCTTTCCCTGGTGCATTGGACTAAGGGCCCTAGCTGGGCTTGTGGGGGTGGAGGGCCCACAGGAGCTATAACAGGCAAAGGGCAGGGCCTGCCCCATCACCTGGATTCCAGAGATGCACAAGTGCACTGAGGCCTCAGGCAGGGCGCACCCAGGACTGGATCCTGCATGGTGTAGCAGGCGTCCACAAACTATGGCCCGCAGGCCACATGAGGCAGTGTGATTGTATTTGTTCCCGTTTTCTTCTTTTACTTCAAAATAAGATATGTGCAGTGTGCATAAGAATTTATTCATAGTTTGTTTGTTTTTTTAAGCTATAGTCCAGCCTTCCAACGGTCTGAGGGACAGTGATCTAGCCCCCTGTTTACAAAGTTTGAGGACACCTGGGAGGGACAGAGATGGATGGGAGACTGCAGGGAAGAAAGAGAAAGGAAGGAAGTCAGAGCCCTCCCTAACAGGTAAACTCACATGAGCACTGGGAGTCAGCATTCCAAGAACTGGTTTCCTGCCTATTCCACACACACTGATATGGAGAGAGAATAGAAGAGCTGCAAGGGACCTTGCAGATCGTTTATCTGACTGAAGATTTAAGAACATGTATAAAATTGTTACTTTAGTATTTGACACAACAATGATTCCCATTGCTACTTTAGACACAACAACTGTGCGTCTTTTTGCAGGAGCCTGGGGAGGGGCCATGGTGCTAAGCCACTTGTGGGGGAGACTGGAGAAGCCGTTTATCTTCCTGTGCTGTGCCTCCTTCCTCCTGGGATTGGCTTTGCTGGGAATACGGCCGGACTTCGCCCCAGTTTCTTATTTCTTTCTCGCCTTGGGTGGCTTCTTCCTGTTAGCCTGCCTCCTAGCCTGTTTTCTGGAATGGGTGGGTAGGCTCTCATTCCAGCTCCAATCAAGGCAGTCCGAAAGCCCAAGGGCCTCAAGCCATGCACGGTGAGTTAAGGGGTGGGCAGGATGAGAGGAATATATCTTGGGCCCATTCTCCCTCTGCCTCTAGTCTCTGAGGTATAGAGTCCCTGCTTTCCTCTGTCATTTGCAACAGTGAGAGGAGGGCTCAGGTGCCAGGAGGGAACTTTTTGCTAGTAGCTGTTAGAAAAGAGAAAATGGCTTTCAGGAAGCCACCCATTTCTCCTCCTTCAGGGTCAATGAAGCCTTTGAGGTGCCAGCCTATGAAGAGGCCACTGCCGGGGTGTTCGGATTACAGTACCACCCCCAAGAAGTGGATCAACCACCCCCCTACAGCAGTGTTGCACTCCCCCCTGGACTTGAGGAAGGACAGCATAGCCACCCAGGGGGGCCTGAGAGAGCCAGACTGGAAATGCGAGTGGGCTCAGAGGGATCTATGGCCCAGGAAGGAAGCCCTGGAAGGATTCCAGTCAGCCATCAGTTTCGGGGACCACGGGCCGTGTCCACTGCTCCTGATCTGCGAAACTTGGACGCAGGCCCCAAATTGGAGCCTCTTACTCCACCTCCTGCCTATGATGTCTGCTTTGGTCAGCCTGATGATGATAATAGTGTTTCCTCTGAAGGCAACCGGACAACACTCCCCTAAACAGTTCTGGCAGGTTTCATTTTCTCTCCACATCAGAACCATTCATGCATTTGACCATTTCCCATTGCCTACTATGCCCTGTTTCTGCCTGGACATCATTAATGGGTACTTGGACCCAAAGAGGAATAAGGATATAGAACGCATTTCCCCCCTGAGATGTAGGTGGTGTAATTTGAATCTCTGGTCAATATTCAGTGTCCATAGCCAGTATTTCCAGAGTTAGATTGAGGGTGAGGTAGGAGGTGATCCAGAAAAGCTGGGGCAGGAAAAAAGAGATATATGATCTGAGTGACCTTCTGATCCAGGTGTATATAAACAGAATGATGGGCCAGACTGTGTCTACAGATAGGTGGACAGGGATGCCCCCAGCCTCCTAGACAGGTAAAGCTAATCAAAGCTCTGATGGTCACTGATGCTTCCTGCACCTCTCTCCTACCCAGGGGCTGGACAGCAATCCTCAGTACAGGGACTCCCATTTTCTTCTTCTTCTTCTTCTTTTTTTTTTTTTTTTTTTTTTTTGATACAGTCTCAGCATGTCACCCTCAGTATTGTTCTATGGCGTTACAGCTCACAGCAATCTAAAACTCAGCAATCTCAAACTCTTGGGCTTAAGGGATTCTGTTGCCTTAGCCTCCCAAGTAGACTACAGGTGCCCACCACAACACCTGGCTATTTTGTTGTTGTTGCAGTTGTCATTGTTGTTCAGCAGATCTAGGCCGGGTTCAGACCGCCAGCTTCCAAGTATGTGGCATGCGCCCTAACCACTGAGCAACGGGCACCGACCCAAGGGACCACCTCCCATCTTATCTGAAATTAGTAGAATAAATGCCCACGCATGGACGGTCTTCCAGTTTTAACAACTGGATATGAAGGCCAGAAAGAATACAACATTTGGCTTTCTTAGGGAGGGGTTAAGGGGCCATATCTAAAGAGGTTCTTTTTTATTCATCTATTATGAAGTGCCAGGGTCCCTTGCAAAGTGTGTCTAATCGCTTCAGCCTCACCTTGGACCTCTGGCGGCTAGGGTTTTACCCCCAGCCTCCTGCCCTGCTTTCTCAGATCTCAGTACGGAACACCACATTTTCTGGAATTATGTGCTGCGGCTGTGAGACAGGACACCGCACTCCCCCACGCAAGCCTTCATTCACTGAGAAGATATTTATCTAGCGCCTCCTAGTGCTCCCAATCTTCTCTGCACTCCAGTCCCAACAGTTCAATAAAGAGAAAAAGTCGACCACATCTGTTTTGGTGACTTTACTACAAAAGACTGAGCAGGAGGGGTGGGTGGTGCCAGGGTGATTTCCGCGGGAACCTACAACCAATCGGATTCCCAAGTAGGTAAAGCCCTCCCCTCTTTCTCCGCCCTTTCCCTTTCCGCCGAGTGCCTTCGGCATCCTATTGGATGGCGCGGCCACCATGAGCCTTCTACGCCGGCACACGCACCGGCGTCGGTAGGGATCTAGCGGGCCTGGCGACGGGAAGGGGCGGGGCGAAGGCAGGACGCAGGCGCAGTGTGCGTCGTAGGCTAGGGGAGGGATGTGGCTTAAGCGCCGGCCCACTGTTTGTTTGGGTTGTGGGCGGTGCACGCGTAGCCCGGGAAAAGCGGGAAATGGCCGCGCCGAGCCGTGGGTCCTTGCCTGCACTCCAACAGAAGGGGTTAATGGCCGCTGACAGGGGGCGCAGGTGAGTGGGGAAGGGTTCTGGGGGTTCTTAGTGGGGCCCAAGGAAGGGGAACACCGGCCCTGCTGCCCCCTCCACTTGGGTTTCCTGAAAGCAGCCGAGTCCGCCCTTCCTGCCAAGGGTGGGAGGCCCTGCAGAGCGGATCGGAGCCTAAGTCCGCGTCGGGGACCGCGGGCGTGCCTATTGGCCCAGTCCCTCGTGGGCAAAGACTACCCCAACCTTTTTTCGTCCAGCCCAGGGGGTTCTGAATATGAGATCCTCTTGCCAATCCCACCAGATTTCGGCTTCGGCTTTTCTTAAAGATGCTCTGTCTTTTCTTTAAAAGGGACTATTCTCTGTTCCCTTAAAAAAACATCGTACGGTCTGTAGATCTCGGTGCTCTGCCTGATGGACATTTAATTTGTATTGACAGTATCAGGACCTACGTTGATTTTCGTATAATCAGATTTTCAAAGAAGTCAGCACAGGCTGACTGTGGAGGAGGAGGTTCCTGTGGCTTCGTCTCTGCCTGTACCCCTGTCATTCTATTTCATGGCAGACATCAATGCCTCCTGGCCTACACCCAGGTTAGTCTAGGTCTTCAGAATGGGAAACTGCAGAAGGACACAGAATCAAGACCTAAGGACTTGCTGGTGTCCTTTTTCTCTACTCCCTCCTTCCTTTCCAGGTGTGTCCCCAAATTCTAAATGGAAACTTTTGGAACGTTCACATTTAAGACCCTCCTCATAATATCAAGAGTTAGTTGTACAGAGAGTGAATGATACTTGAGATAAAATTAAGTATTTGTTGATTGAAAGTTTGTTTGGAACCTGAGAGAATTAAGAACTGGAAGTCAGTAAGTTGTGAGTATAATGAGATTGCCTAGAGAGAGGCTCTTTGAGGGGTAGTACTAATAGAACATTAACTGCAGGCCAAAGGCTCTTTGAGGGGTAGTACTAATAGAACATTAACTGCAGGCCAAAGACCTTTCCTTTTAAAGGAAAAATGAACAGAGCAGGTAGTCATAGAAAATGGTGTCATGGAAACCAAGAGAAGATAAAGTTTTAAGAAGAAAATGCTACTGGTAAACTAAAGGAAATTGCTCCACCATTGGTTATATATTCCGGGGAAATAGCAGCCAGCTGCAATGTTATTTTATTTCTACCAGAGTTCCTTTTATGTCATCACTGTTACTACTTTATTGTGTTTCAGGTGATGACATTTATGTAGATGACGATGTAGCAGGTTTTTACTGAAGGTTTGGAGTAGCAGAAATGTTACAGTAAAACTAAAGTTAAAATGGAGTTTCAGACTCACTGTCCCAAACTCAAAATTTGCTGGCTGCTTCCAACCCACTTTCTCTGCCTTGAATCCCACCTGCTCTAATCTTGGGTCTCAGTTCTGCAAGGCCCTGCTTTCCCTCCAAATCTCTAACCCAGGTACATCTCTAATTCGAATACATCCATCCTATAGATGCATGATATTTCACTGATTCTAAGATGCAAAAATTTACCCCTACATTACAAAATCTTTGAAAAGAAGATGGATTTTTAAATAGACATTTAATTTATAAACTAAAATTATATTGTTTCTCACTGCTATCAGGCTCTTAAATGGTGTTATGTATTTGGAAACTGACTAAACAGATTGGAGAGCTCTGGATTTATATAAACTAGATGCGTAGATGATGTACATTGAAAATAGGGTTCTTTTACTTCCTAAGTAGAAGATAATCTCTTTGCAAGCCAGTAGCAAAGCTAAGGAATCTTTGAAATAAATACAACCTTAGTAAACTAAGTTACCAAAATAATTTCATCTTTATTTTTTAACTCTTTAAGTTATTTCAGATTATATTGATTGTGTTGTTTTATTCCTCAGCCAAGATTATTTTAAACTTACATCATTTTCAGCAGCCTAATAAATAATATGTAATGTTTTCTGGAATAAACCTCTTAATTAAAATTAGCCTGTCAAACAGAGAATTATTCCTTTTCATGAATATATGTGTGCTTTTGTATTATTTTATTTTTTTGTTTGTTTGTTTTGCAGTTTTTGGCCGGGGCTGGGTTTGAACCCGCCACCTCTGGCATATGGGGCCAGCGCCCTACTCCTTTGAGCCACAGGCGCCGCCCTGAGTGTATTATTTTGATTACAATAGGTATTTACCTCAGCTAGTCAAACTATTCATCTCTACTGGTCTCATGTTACTGCTTAATACATGATTGGTTTAACCGGATTCAGTAAAATATGCCTAATCTTGGTTATTATAAATCCTGTTCTTTCTATGCATGCCTCTCTCACTCCACTCTTCTGTGCCAGATTGTGTTACTTGACAGCCTTTCTCTCTACCTTTTATCTATAGGACATTGGGAGTGTATGGCATGCACCCTGACCATCAGGAAACTCTAAAAAAGAACCGAGTGATGCTAGCCAAACAGCTATTGCTGAGTGAGCTTTTGGAACATCTTCTGGAGAAGGACATTATCACCTTGGAAATGAGGGAGCTTATCCAGGTATCTAGACACAAAAGAGAGAAGTTAAGAATATAAATTGATTGTGGAGCCTGACAAATTATGGAAAGGATATTGTACCTTATTAAGAAATTGGAAATGCCTTTCTATTTTAGAGTATTTAACTGAAAAACTATATAATTCAATGATAATGGGAAGAACTTTTCTTATAAAAGGAATTCTTGAGATGGATGAGGATACTAATAAGCTCATGGAAAGAAATAAAATTGTAGTAAGATAAAGTAAATAAGATTTATGTTTTATTCTTTGGTTTTAGGCCAAAGTGGGCAGTTTCAGCCAAAATGTGGAACTCCTCAACTTGCTGCCCAAGAGAGGTCCTCAAGCTTTTGATGCTTTCTGTGCAGCACTGAGGGAGACCAAGCAGGGCCACCTGGAGTGTATGTTGCTCACAACCCTCTCTGGTCTTCAGCATGCACCCCCACCGGTATGGAGATCTAGAAATCTGTGTTGGGAAGGGTTAATTTAGCTTGAGAGGAATTTTTGAAGCAGGGTGGGGGCAACAAGATTTTAATTGGACTGGATTATTACCTTAAGGTCTGTCATCATGAGTCCTACTTTTTTACAGTTGAGCTGTGACTATGACTTGAGTCTCCCTTACCCAGTGTGTGAGTCCTATCCTCCTCACAAGCAGCTCCGCCTGTCAACAGGTAAGAATTGATGAGATAAAAGATGTCCCACAGATTGACTTCCATTTTCTTGACTGATAATCTGGCTTTGCCCTAACCTGAGGCATATTTTATATTGGGAACAGTTCTCCCAGAATTTGTTAGGGGCTAGCAGGACAGTATGTATGGGGTATTAGTTGGGCTCCTTTCCCTTACATCACACACATTATTTTATATGGTAATTGACCCTTTGAGCAACTGGTATGGGTAGGACATTTCTGCACATTATTGGCCTGTCTCCTCTATAAAGCATAGTGAGAAAAGACTACGTTTGGGGCTTGCTGATTGCATAGCCTAGTAAAAACCTACCAGGCTTTTATGAGATAACCCTTCAACCATTCAATGAATTGGGCACCTATCACATGCAAACTAAGTGCAGAAGACCCCAGTGTGAGCTAGAGCTAACAGTCTCTGCCCTTATGGGATTTACAGAGTATGGAAATAGTATTTATCAAAACCCTAGTTCAGGGGGATGCTTGAAGTTATAAAGACATACTAGGATTGATGCTTAGATTAGTATACTAGCTTTTTGGCTTTCTGTTTATACCACAGATACTGTGGAACACTCCTTAGACAACGGAGATGGTCCTCCTTGCCTTCAGGTGAAGCCTTGCACTCCTGAATTTTATCAGACACATTACCAGCTGGTGAGTTTTACATGACAAGAGGAAAAACGTTAGGGAAGGAGATGTCCTTCCAGGGGATCTGAACCTAGTTTGCATGTGCATTTCCTTACTATGTTATTAGTGAAAAAATCATTGTTGATGGATTGCCTTCCCTGGGCACTTACCTATTTCCCCTGGGTAGGTTAAGGAGAATATGACATCTTTTTTTTTTTTTAATATCTAATCAGGGGGCTCATGATTTTACTGGGTTTCCTCCCCAGGCCTATAGGTTGCAGTCTTGGCCTCGTGGGCTGGCACTGGTGCTGAGCAATGTGCGCTTCACTGGAGAGAAAGACTTGGAATTTCGTTCTGGAGGGGATGTGGACCACAGTACTCTCATCACCCTCTTCAAGCTTTTGGGCTACGATGTCCATGTCCTACATGACCAGACTACACAGGTACTTAAGGCAGGAAAAACTAACACGTAAATTGGGGCTGGGGAACATTTTGGGGCCAAAGACAGCTAGCTATTTCTCCTATGCCTACTGGGATATATCATAAAGTCATTTACTCTCCTTACCTTTTTACTCAACTCTGTTATGCCTCTCATCTTGCAAAAGAAGAATCAGGGCCTGCTAGCTGTTACAGGGTTGACATCTCTGGGTAGCTCTGCTTTTTGAAGATAATAATCCAGGGTTAGGTCTCACATGTTCAGAAACTTAATTCCCAATAACTAAGAAAGTGATGAGACACTGAGATTCATCCTAACCAACTCAGAAAAGATATTTTTCAGATTTATTTTTCAGATTTTTCAGGGCATTGGCTTCAGATTTTTCTGACATTGACTTCTTGGTTGTTATTGCTACTTGGGAGTCCAATTATTATTTAAAAGATTATTTTAGCATATCAAAATCTTGCAAATGAAAGTTTGCTAGAAGTATCCCTTTCAATACTAATGACTGAACATATGAGGAAATTATTGTTACCATTTGTGTGGCCATAAGTCATATCTTACCTCTGGACTAGATTCCCACAAATCATAAGCATTTTCATGAGGGATTATTACTGGGTAACATCTTTTTTTTTTTTTTTTTTGAGACAGAGTCTCAAGCCCCGGGTAGAGTGCTATGGCGTTAACAGTTCATAGCAACCTCAAACTCTTGGGCTAAAGCAATTCTCTTGCCTCAGCCTCCCAAGTAGCTGGGACTACAGACACCCGCCACAACTCCCGGCTATTTTTTGTTTGGAGTTGTTGCTGTTTGGCAGGCCTGGGTTGGTGTATGTGGCTGACGCCCTAGCCACTTGAGCTACAGGTGCCGAGCCAATATCATTTCTTGAGATAGTCTTACTCTGTTGCCCAGGCTAGAGAGATAAAAGTAGAAATTTAAAAGTAGAAAATATTATAATGAGACTTAGAGAATCTTCTTCCCTTCACAGTGCTGGAGAGAATGCTAGTATTCTTACTGCCCAAATGTTTTTGTTTTTCTTTGTCATCAGATTTTTATTGCATCTACCTAATGAGGTTGCTAGTTCTAGAATTACAATTTATTATGTATTAGGGGAAATGAAGTACATTTTAATGTGGCAGATTTTCTTTTAATTATTTTTAAGTTGCATTTGGGTGATAGTACTTGGAAAATGTAGGGACAAGCCTTGGGTCATGGCTGGAAAATGCAGCTACCGTAGAGTTTTACTTGTAATTGCAGAGGATTTACTGATTGTTCTCTTCACGTGTTGCCCAAACCCCGAGGCAAAACATGTGCAAGAGGTCAGAGCCCTTCCATTATAGAAGTGCTGTAATTTTATCAGAAATAAACCTACAAATACTATTTTAATCTATGTTCCTTGTGGAAAAGTTCCTCCAAATGATTAATCCTCATTTGTTGATTGATTTAGTCTTACTAAGTTCAGTTACAAAATGTTTGTGCTCTTTTTTGGGTTTTGTTCTCTACTTACTGACTTATAATCTCATTAAGTTCAAAATGCTCATGATTAGGCATTGCCTGTAGTTCAATGGATAGGGCGCCGGCTACATACACCCAGGCTGGCAGGTTCAAACCTGGCTGGGCCAGCTAAACAACAATGACAGCTGCAACAAAAAAATAGCCAGGCATTGTGGCGAGCACCTGTAGTCCCAGCTACTTGAGAGGCTGATGTCAGAGAATTGCTTAAGCCCAAGAGTTTGAGGTTGCTGTGAGCTGTGACACCACAGCACTCTACCAAGGGCAACATAGTGAGACTCTGTTTCAAAAACAAAAAATGCTCATGATTAGGTGCCAAAGTATATAATTTGTGTTCACTTCTTTGAGCAAAATTAACTTCTTGAACTACTATATGTTAAATTTAATTATGGTCAACCCCCTTGGGGGACATTCACAGTAAAATATTCCCAAAACAAATACATTTTTGATATCTTTTATTGCCTTAAGAATTCCATTATTAGGCAGGTGCAGATATTCTCAAAACAAATGCATTTTTGATATTTTTTTATTGCTTTTAGAATGCCATTATTAGGCTGGGCACGGTGGTTCACATCTGTAATCTTAGCACTCTGAGCAGCTCAGGCAGGTGGATTGCTTGAGCTTACAAATTCGAGACCAGCCTGAACAACAGCAAGACCCCATCTCTTAAAAAAAATAAATAAATAACCAGGTGTTGTGGTAGGTGCCTATAGTCCCAGCTACGTAGGAGACTGAGGGAAGAGGTTAGCTTGAGCCCATGAGTTTAAGGTTGCTATAAGCTATGACTCTGTGGCACTCTACCCAGAACAACAGAGTGAGACTCTCTCAAAAAAAGAAAAAGAATTCCATTATTATGGTTTCTATTTACTCAGAAAATATACTTTTTCAACAAAACCATTTTCTTCATTTTCAACTATATTGTAGACTTTTGCATATTTTATATAATTATGTCTCAGTGATCTGCAAGCAGAAGTATTTAGATTAATGGGTCTGACACATTAACATCTCAGAATCACCTGGACAGCTTTAAACACAGTTTGCTGAGGCCCTGGATTTCACATTTCTTATCAGTTCCTAGGTAATGCTGTTGTTGCTGCTTTAGGGAGCAAACATTTATATTTATATAATATATTTATATAATATAAATATATTATATAAATATGCTTTTTATTTTGGGAATGTGCATGGTAAATGTGAACTATTTGTGTGCTGTATCTGTTTTGCCTAGGTAGCACATTCATCTTCATTGTATTTCATTCAAATTTATAGTAAATGAACTTGTTTCCTCCCTGTTCATCTTAGATAGCGGAGAAGAGAGAGATGTCTTGAGGAGTACAGGGAGCCATGGTTTTAAAAATTTGTGCCAGATCATTATACTATTTTTTGTGTACAGTATAACTTTCTGTGCAGTGAACCAAATGCTGATGGTAGTAGTATTCATATATGGCAACTTAGTACAAGATTCTTAAGTTGGGCTGTAAGGTTGACCAGTAATAGGTTTCTTTGCCATGCATATTATAATGATAGTTGCAATCTGTGCTAGACACAGTGATAAGTCCTTTCTACACACAGTTATCTTAATCTTCACAAACTTAGAGAAAATTTACCTATAATTATTTTTTTTGTACAGTGGAAATAGGAGCCTTGAGGGGCTAAATAACTTGTTCCAATTTATGAATACAGGTTTTAAACCTAGATGGTTCTGACCCCAGAGTTTTTATGTGTATTCAGTGCCCTGGACAGAATCCCCCTGTGTATTATGCCCTTGCCTGAACAAAGTATTTTATGCTGGCATCATCACTCTCTCTTAGATGCTTACTATCTCAGACAGACACCAGCGTGCAATTACTGCCCTCCACTACTATCACGATGCTCTTAATCCTGTGTCTCAGAGCAGTTTATTTTCTTATTGCTGAAGAGATATGTTATTCATTCACAGCTCTCTCAGTGGTTCCCTTTTGCTATTGATTTATATAAGGGCACTTGCTGTGATGTAGTTATGTATGATGTAGGATGTAGTTATGACCAGGAAATAAATTAAAGCTGATGAGTTCTTGATTAGTTTCATTAGTCACTTACTGTAATACAGGAGTTCTTCACCCATCTCAGTGAGTTGTACCTCAAGTCTTGTGCTTTTTTCTGGTGACTTCATAGCTTTTTTTAGTCTCTCCAAGGATCTCTGACTTAATCATTGACCATAGAATATACATAAAATATTTTATCTTCTAATAGCTTGGGGTTTCAAACAGAAGCCAAGATTGGTGCTTATATTGGTGCTAATTGCAGTGAACAACATTAAAAGTTGCCTTTCTTCTAGGAAATGCAAGAGAAACTCCAGAAGTTTGCACAGTTACCTGCACACCGTGTTACAGACTCCTGCATCGTGGCACTCCTCTCGCATGGTGTGGAGGGCGCCATCTATGGTGTGGATGGCAAACTGCTCCAGGTGCGGATAACTATTGAAATTGGCCCATCTTTGCAGGAATGGCTGCTATTGTATGTGTAGGACTTAAGGACGCTCTATTCACTACTTAAATTCTCTTCTTCCTTGTTTCTTTCTGGCAGCTACAAGAGGTTTTTCGGCTCTTTGACAATGCCAACTGCCCCAGCCTACAGAACAAGCCAAAAATGTTCTTCATCCAGGCCTGCCGTGGAGGTGAGTGCCCTGGCAGACCAGCACCTGGGTGGTGGCTCCTGGGCAGCCTCCCACCAGCTCTCACTTTCCTGTTTGCTCCTCTCAGGTGCTATTGGATCCCTTGGGCACCTCCTTCTGTTCACTGCTGCCACCGCCTCTTTTGCTCTGTAAGTGTCTCCCAATGCATGGGGTGTGCTGGGACTTGGGCAGCCCATGGCTCTCAGGCTGGTCAGCTCTCTGTACACCACCACATCCTGCTCTCAGGATTCTCTTGTCAGTGTCCTTGCCTTCTTTTCCGAGTTCTTATTTGTGTCTATGCTTATTAACTCTTATGCACTTTGTTACTCATTCAGGTTATGGATTTCAATCTGTCTCTTTGTCTTGTCCCTTTCTTTTTGTCTCCTTCTTCTTTTCTTACTCCTTTTCTCTTCCCTTTTTCCACTTGCTCCTTTTACTTCTCTGTTCACCTACATGTCCACTCTCACCTCCTTCTTGTCTTTATCATTCATGGACTTTGCAGGATAGCAGTATGGGATCCTCATCAGCCTTTGACTCTTCTTCTTTCCTGAGCTGCCTCTGTCCCTTTTGTTTTTTACATGCAGTCTGCTTTACCCCTTTCAGCCAGGACTGCAGGACAAGGCTTAAAAGACACACAGGCATACTCCTCACCCTGGAGGAAAACAATAATAATTAAGAGCTCTAACTTTAGAGTCAAATTCTGGCTCTACCACTTACTTTTTCTGTTAGAAAAGTTACATGACATGCCTCCACATCTATAACAGAAAGTATAGTCATTGTACCTACTTCATGAGGTCACTGTGACCGCTAAATGGAATTATGCATTTAAGGGTTTCCTTAGTACTATACCTGCCTCATACTAAATCCATAGAAAGTGGTAGCTATAACTTTATCACATGATCAATGCCCTCAGAGGGCTTATAGTGTGTTTTAAACATCATTTTGTCCAAACATTCAAATAATTACTTTTTTTAATCTATTGTGTGGCCAAATGTAAATGTCTACTAATATCCTCCTAATCTAATATTTCTATAAAATATGTTTTGTAGAGGTTCTGTAACATAACTAGAACTGCACTAGATGCTACCACAAAAGCAAAAGAAATTGTAGCCTCTGTGAGGAGCCTACCAGAAAAGCAGCAAATACCCAGAAGTAGCTTGAGACTAATTCAGAGGCAAGGGTGAGATTAGTTTGAGGAGATTCTATGCATAGTTTAAAGTTTAATTTAGACCCAGAATAACATGATTTATGTATTTATGGGATAGCAAATAGTCTTTCACAGGAAAAGTGACACTGCAACAGGAAAAGCACAACAAGCTTACAGGGGCATTCACCCTTCTCAAAAAAACGTCCAGATGTAATTAAAAACTGAGTATCTGTGTAGGTATGTAGTAAGCTGTGCCTGGTCCCATTAAGTAGTTCTAGACTTCAGATAATAGTATGGAGCTTTTGGAAGCTTTAAGTAAGAAATAATGTGATAGACTTTTTTCCAGAAGGGTTGCTTGCCATGGTGGGAGCTGCCCTAAGGAAAGAGCATGTAGTATAGGAACTTAACTGTTCATTCATTCCCTAGTGTGTCCCCACTCCCAGAGCACTGTTTGATGTACTGTAGCACTTACACATGTGGAATGAACAGATGGAAATTAACCTGCCTGATTAAGTCTAGCAGCAGATACAGAAAACAGATATGGGGATATTGATGATGAAAGAACCAGTATCATTCATTGATTAAGAGATCTGCCACATGAAGGAAAGCAGGAGAGTTTTCCTTTCTCTTGAGGGACACATTCAGCTTGGAATGTTTCCTTTAGGAATCATTGCTAGCAAAATAAAGATGTGTGTGCATTTGCTCCCATGTTTGGAGATATATACAATATTGGATCAGGATAAGGAGAAATTTTTACAAGTTATCTGAATGTTTTGCTATGGCTTATGAAATTAACAATCAAAAATACGAAAAACTACCTTAGAAACAGCTGATGATGCTTAGTTTTATAATTTTTTAATTGATACATAGTTTGAGGTTGTGAATTTTACATATATATAGTAACCATATTTGTCATTAGTTAACTGGTTTTTCTCTTATTTATGTAATAAAGGTAAATATCCATATTTCATTGTGTTCTACAGTAAAAACTACTGTGACTTCCAGGTGTATTGCTAATTAAACAAGTGAGCCGTGGACTTAGAAGATTTTTAATTCCATTTATAAGGAGTATTTGATATGGCATTTTTCCTGTCTTACACAGAACGGAAACTGCTCCGACTTCCTGTGTGCTTGTGCTTGAGCATGGTGCCTGACCTATAGGCAGCACTCTCTGGGTGATGGATGCATGCTGCAGAGTAATGGTCTTTTTTTTTTTTTTTTTTCATTTACCAGCCATAGGTTGGAGGCATAAGCTGGAAATGGCTCTTCCTGTTCAAGTTGTGGGGAACTTACACTTGCCTTTTGACAGGTCCAGGAGAGATGAGAGGAAGTAACATCTTTGCCCATTTTGTCTGCCTTTGTACAGAGGAGACTGACCGTGGAGTTGACCAGCAAGATGGAAAGAACCATACACGATCCCCTGGGTGTGAGGAGAGTGATGCTGGTAAAGAAGAGTTGCTGAAGATGAGACTGCCCACTCGCTCAGACATGATATGTGGCTACGCCTGCCTCAAAGGTATTTTTAATTCCAAAAGAGTATAGTCATATCTTGTGTTACTGTGATTTAGAGATTCAGGTTGAATAACTCTTACCTGAAGTGCTTGAGATTGAAGTGTTTCAGATTTTTTTTCTTTTTTTTAATTTTGGAATTTTTTTTTAGACAGAATCTCACTTTGCTGCCCTCAGTAAAGTGCCGTCCTCATAGCTCACAGCAACCTCAAACTCTTGGGCTCAAGCGATTCTCTTGCCTCAGCCTGCCAGGTATCTGGGACAACAGATGCTGCCACAACGCCCAGCTATTTTTAGAGACAGGGTCTCATTCTGCCTCAGGCTGGTCTTGAAGCTGTGAGCTCAGGCGATCCTCCTGCCTTGGCCTCCCAAGTGCCAGGATTACAGGCATAAGCCACTACACCTGGCCTGAATATTTTTATGTACTTAACCCATTGAGCATTGCAAATCCAAAAATTCTAAGTCTAGAATTCTGCATTGAGTATATCCTTAGAACATCATATCCATGCTCAAAAAGGTTCACATGTTTGAAGCATTTGAATTTTCAGATGTGGGATGTTCAACCTGTGTTGTGTTGTTTACAAATCGAAAGTTTGGGCAACCCTGTATTAAGCAGGTCTATTAATGATCTTTTTGGGATTTTTTGTACAGAGTCTTCCTATGTCGCCCTTGGTAGAGTGCTGTGGTGTCACAGTTCACAGCAATCTGAAGCTCTTGGGCTTAAGCGATTCTGTTGCCTCAGCCTCCCAAGTAGCTGGGACTACAGGTGCCCACCACAATGCCCAGCTATTTTTGGTTGTTGTTTGGCATACAGGCTGAGTTCAAACCTGACAGCTCTGGTGTATGTGGTTGACTCCCTAGCCGCTGAGCTACAGACTCTGAACCTTGATGACTTTTTTGTAACTACAAGTGCTTACTTTGTGTGGTTTTTTTTAATTAAATCATAGCTATGTACATTAATGCAATCATCGGGCACCATGCACTGATTTTATATACAATTTGAAATATTTTCCTGGTGACATAAACTTACTTTGTGTCTTCGTTAGCATTTTTTAGCCATAAAATATTTTTGGTTGAGGTATATTGTCTTTTTAGACAAAATATGATTACATACTTAGTAGACTACAGTACCCTGTAAATGTAACTTTTATATACATTAAGAAACCCAAAAGTTTGTGTAACTTTCTTTATTACAATATTCGCTTTATTGCCATGGTCTGGAACTGAACCCACAATATCTCCCAGGTGTGCCTATAATCTGAAAGAGTATGCTGTCTCCTAGACTTGAATTTCTCATGCTGGGCTCTTGGAATGGGGAGGGTACAGCTTCTGTAGAAGTCTTGTTTGTGAAGTCCATCTGTGAGAGTGCTCCATGACCTTCACTCTATACTTCATGGTCTTCTGGTTGCAGGGACTGCTGCCATGCGGAACACCAAAAGGGGTTCCTGGTACATTGAGGCCCTTGCCCAAGTATTCTCTGAGAGAGCTTGTGACATGCATGTGGCCGACATGCTGGTCAAGGTAAGTTGACTGAGATGGGCTCCTTGAGCCTGTACAAGTCTAGTGTTCTGCCTCCTTCCTTTTTCGCATTCTTTTTCATTGTTTCCTTACCCTTCTTGTGCTGCTGTAATGAAAACATGAGATTCTCAGACTTGGGTTCATTTATCTTGCACTTCCAGGTGAATGCACTTATCAAGGAGCGTGAAGGCTATGCCCCTGGCACGGAGTTCCACCGATGTAAAGAGATGTCTGAGTACTGTAGCACTTTGTGCCGTCACCTGTACCTGTTTCCAGGACACGCTCCCACGTGATGCCACCTCCCTATTATCCATGCCAGATGGAAGCCACTGGATCACAGGAGGTGTGATAGAGCCTTTTCTCTTCAGGATACAGGATTTCTGTTCTTTCCCCTCAGGGATGTGGGAGTCTCCAATGCTTGGTTCCTCTGCCCATCATCTCTGCCTTTGAGTATAGGACTCCCAAGCCAGCTCCTCCTCTGTGAAGCTCTTTCTCTGTGGATCTGGCTCTTGTTGGTCTTGTTGCTAGGAATATTTTGGCTGCAGTTGAAGAGCCTGACAAGTGACATTGTAAATACAGTGTGTCATAGGGAGAGGGCATGTGGGTTTTTCTTCATGTTTGTATTCACTTCCTGCCCTCAGGGCTTTGTAGGTAGCACTTTGGTAATTGCTTTCATTACATTAGTTAAGATGTCTCAAAGATCATGTACTATCTTTCCTTTCTTTGGTATCCCCAGCCCCATTTGTTCCAGAGTAAAAGTTTGGAAGGTGTCCATATTTAATGTGGATGTTTTCATTTGGCTTTAAAGAGGCAGCACTGACTAGAGACACACTCTGCCGTTGTGTGTGCAAGAAAGAGGCCCGTGCGTTCCCATCAGTACTGCAGGGCCATCCAGTGGAAGGACCTTCTTGGCTCCTCTGTATTCAAAGCACCCTGCCTTTCCTGAGAGATTAGATATGAGTGCCTCGTATCTGTACCTTGCTGTTTTTTGCTCATAGACATCTCAAAAATCAATCCTTGGCCATTCTTTTTCTAAGCTTTGTTACTGAAACCAGCCTTGCAGGGAATGTCACGGAAGACCAGGAAGAGTAGTGTCCATCCTCAGACTGTAGCCTCCTGCCATATTCTCTTTTTCCTTCCTTTGAAATGTCCCTCTCTCTTTCATTCAGCCAGCCTATACTGCGTATTTGGGTTTCTGGAAGAGCTTTTCCAGTTCTGGCTCCCTGCTTTATGCCTCCCCGCTCTTTACCTTCATTTCATCCTATTTGCTGGCACCAGTCTGTCCAAAATATCATTTCACTGGATTGTCTGGCCACTCAAAGGTGTAATATGCCTCCTTCCTGCTTTGGTATTAAACTCCCCTTTGATTTTATCCTTTATTTCATCAAGGCCTTTGCTGTACATGTTACTCTATTAACCTAGAAACCTTTATCCCTGCTTATCTGAAACTTTACTGTTCTTTCAGTACTTTCGCTCTTACCCCCTCCAGTCTCTCCTCCATATAACAGTAGTTTTGGGTTTTTTTTAATTTTTATTTTTTATTTTATTTTATGAGACAGTCTCACTTTGTCACCCTCGGTAGAGTGCGTGGCGTCTTAGCTCACAGCAACCTCAAACTCTTGGGTTTAAGTGATCCTCTTGCCTCAGCCTCCCAAGCAGCTGGGACTACAGGTGCCCGTTGCAACGCCTGGCTATTTTTCAGAGACAGGGTCTCACTCTTGCTTAGGCTGGTCTTGACTCATGAGCTCAGGCAGTCCACCTGCCTCGGCCTCCCAAGTGCTGAGATTACAGGCATGAGCTACGGCGCCCAGCCTTGGTTTTGCTTTTTTAAATACAATAGAACCTCTCAGTAAGTTGTAACCATGGAAGGGGCTGTAACAAACTGGTCAACATACAGAGGTGGTCACATAAGGAACCAGGCTGACTGTGTACATGTGGTGCATGTCTAGTCTATGAAAATCAGGTCAATTTAGGAGGTGGTCAGTGTAGGAGTTGGTCAGCTATGGAGGTTCTACTGTATAAATCTGATCATGTCTGGCTGGAACTCCTTTAGCATTTCCTATTATGTGTTGTTAAAATTTGAACTCTTTACCTTGGTTTGTGAGATCTTGCACTTGCCTTCCCCTACAACGTCATTAAATGGTGATATCTCAGTGCACTTAAGCCCCAAGGGTGTCTTCTCAGTGTCCCAACGTTTTGAGTTTTTTCCTGCCCTCCTCTTGCCCTTTTGAGCTCTCCAGCCCCACCACTTTTGCCTTAGGTGGCATCTTTATTCTTTAAGTCTGGGTTTAAATGCCACTTTCTTGTGGAGGATGGCCCTGGGCCATTGTGTTTCTAAAAGGAAACACATCTTTTCCTATGTCTAAAAGGCCATCTTTTCCTATGTCTCTATTACTATATCCTGTTACCTTCATTGGAATTTATAATTATATATTTGCTTATTTTACTTGTTCATTTCTCTTTCCTCTTAACTGACTATAAATGAGGGCAGAAATCTTGTCTTTTTTATTTAGCAATATGTACCCAGTGCCTGGCAGATAGTAAGTCTTCAGTAAATGTTTGTTGAATGAATGAAGGAAGCAAGCAAGCTAATCCCAGCTAAAATCCTCATTTGATAGAATTTCCCTTTTGACAGTATACATGTTTAGTATTTGTACCCTTATGTTTTACTATGTAGTTTTATTTTTTTTTTAATCCACTGGTTTTTTTTAGCTACTTGAGGACACATCATGTGTGAGACAGCTTACTTCTTATCTCCCATGGTGCTGAGCAAAATGCTAGGCCTGTAGTAGCCAAGGTGCTCAATAAATATTTGTGCTGTGAACCAGGTGGTTTGAAGACTTGCTGCCAAGTCCTGCCTTGGGGTCAGCATAGTATGGAAGTATTTGAATGATAATAACCTTTCCATTCCCACTGCCAGGATTTTGTATTGCCATCAGGTGCCAAATAAATACTCATTATTTATTACTGATGTGTGCCTGAAATCTGTTTCTCTAAGTGCTTTGTCTTGTTCTCATTTCCTTAGCCCCTCACACTGCAGCATTCTCCCCAGCTCACAAGGCACTCCTAGAATTGTAAACTCCTCCTTATTTTGCTGCCATGATCTTCTCTTACAGGCAGAAGTGGGCCCATCTCATTTGTCAAATCTGGAATTTCTCAGTCATGTGAAATGGAAGCAGTGTTGGTTCTGGGTTAGATTATGGGACCGAGGCTGAAATAACAGATTGGAGTAGGAGGATGAGAGGGAGGGAATAGTGGAATTCCATTTTTCACCTGGTCCTAGTTGGATTTAATGGTTTTTAGGGCAGATGTAGCTTGTAAGAGTTACCAGGCAGCACAACAGAGATTAAAACAAGGGGCTGCTTGTAAATTGGTATTATGGGAGCTCATTGTTTCTAAAACAGATTCCTAGAGAGGTAAGCGGAGGTGCAGATAGACTGTGGAGGTTTACCAAAAGATAGGAGATTCTATAGCCATGTTTGTGAAGAAACAGCTGTGGAACCTGTTTAAGGAGAACAGGAGTGGTGGCTGTCAAGGAAGAGCAAAGGGGATTAAGTTGAGCTGGAGCACAGCACCAGATGCAGGCAGATTTGGTGAACAAATCTAGACTGGGAGAATGAAACTGAGACCACAAACTTTCATTTCATTGTGACCCTACAAAAGATTTGGGGGCAAAAGGCCATGAAAAATGGATAGAAGCTGGTTGCTTATACTGCAAGAAAAAACAACAGTGGGATAGTGTCAAGGGAGGAATACAAAGGGTAGGAAAGGTTAGGAAATTCCCAGAATAGTAGAAGTAAGGTAAGAACTGATTTTCAGGAAAGGAAAGCTTTTCATAGGTGTGATACGTTGGGCTATTATAGAGCAGCATCTGTCTGAGCTAGATTCCAGTCCTCACCCCCGCCCTTGAAGAAGGGTATGAGGTTGAATTTCACAGCTCTATTCCCTTGCCCCACATACCTTTGCCAGGGGATTCTTTTCTAAAATTATCTCCCTTCCTGAGCTGGGGGCTGCCCTTGCTGCCCTTTCCCATCCTGTTTCCTCTAATGGGGAAAGGAATACAGGAAGGAATGGAAGAAGTGGGATAACAGATTTGAACTGTGACATTAGGAGAGAAAGAAAGGTTTCCAATTTGAGGAGGAGGAAAACATTAATAACAGCTACAACTGACGAGTAGCATGTTGTAGGCACTGAGCATGGAGCTTTCCATTCCGTCTTCCCCACAGTCCCGTGAGGGAGTCATTTTCCCATTCTTTACAGAAGAGGGAAATGAGGCTCAGAGGCTTTAGTTATCAAAAGAGAAAGAAATGTAGCTTCAAGGGCATGGACTCCAGAATGAAGGAGATCTGATTTTGAATGCTAGCTCTTCCTTTGAAGATATCAAAGACCTTGAACAAGGTAGCCAACACTGAGCCTCGATTTCCCTTATCTAAAAATGAAAATTGTTTCTACCTTAAAAGTTCTCTATGAGGATTAGTTGTGGTGCCTGTAAATCTCATGGTGGTCCTGTGTTTAAAGTGCTTTCTATGTGTTAACTGTAGCAGAAGTCAATAGTGAGTGCTTTACTCTGAGTCAAACACTGTGGCAAGTTTTGTGCACGCATTATTTTACCTCCTAACTCTCCAGTTACAACCTTTCTGAGGAGACTGAGACCAGGATGTGAAACTGAATCTGTCAGCTTGAATGCATGCCCTTACCTAACAATCTCATTTTAGTGGCATTTTTCCTGGCATGAGATTTTTTTTTTTTTCATCCTCACTTTTTTGGGCTATAGATTCTTCCCCTTAGACTGGGAGAAGAAAACTGAGACCACAAACTTTCATTTCATCGTGATCCTATTTAGGTGGGATTTTGGGGAAAGTGTATCATGTTTGGAAAGCCAGAAGGGAGACAAAGAGACCCATTAAGTGCTATAGGGAAGCTCTGAACACAGGACATGGGAAAGGGCCAAGGATTCTTCAAGGATAGGGGAGGCAAGACCCAATAAAGATAGAAAATAAGTGACCACAGTGAAGTAAGTGTGCTGCAAAGTATCTCCTGAAGCCGTTGTAGTAGCTTACCTGAGATTTAGGAAGTTGGCATGGGTTCCATGCTGCCTAGGTGGACAGAGAAGTGATGACTGAAATCACCCTTAAAGGGTACAATGGTTACATTACCCAGTAGGCTGGGAAGCCCAGACTTGAGGAGGTGAGAGTGAAAGCAAGGATGTAACTCAGCAAGAAAATGCATGCTTAAATTGACTTGGGGTTGCCAGAGGGCTGTCTCATACACAGCCACCTCTATCCTCAAGAAAACTTTCTCCTCCATGCTGTCTTCTCTGTGACCACTGTACAACTTCAAACAGAAAATCCATAAGCCTATGGGTTTTAACCTCTCAGCATCATGGACCCTAGGAGACTGTTTAAAACTAGAAGAATTACATATTATTCATGCATGTTTATGAATTTGCTTCTGCATTTGGGAGCATCATAAAAATCCCCAGCAGCCCATCTTTCTTCCAGTTAAGAACCTAAGCATTAGGCCCAACAGGATGTTGGGCTGAGGAGTAGGCATAGTTTACATTTTGTTTTCTTGTTCTTTTGCAGGACAGTAACCCGTGGTTAAATAGTTTAAATCATCATTTCTATCTCCAGCATTAGCAGCCTTGGGTGCCCTTGATAGAATCTGTTGGTCCTTATCAGGCCTCATACTTTCACTCAGCTTGGCCCATGTATGAGAACTTTTCCAGCCCCACTGGTCTCTGCCTTCAAGTCCCAAGAGTCCAGGACCAGGCTGCTATGTGTTAGGGACCTGACTTTCTCACAAATAGGAAGTAATACTTGCATCTCGTGTTTCTTGTGGTTATCAAGTTTCTACAGAAACTAATAACTTTCAGAAGAGTCATATTCCACAAACAGGTGAAAATCTTTTCTGTTTCTGAAGCCCTCCAAAGACTATAATTTCACTTTGGTACTATACATTTTTTTTTTTTTTTTAAATTAAGAAAATATTCCTTTCATTTCATACCAGTCCCTTAGATGTCTGTTTTTATTTTCTGCCTCCAGGAAAGGTGAGTATCATCACAGAACCTTTAGTCACTCAAATGATAACACATTTGTAATCTTTATGGATTGAGGTTTATTGGACCTCAATGTTAGAAAAGGTGTTTTTTTTTATAGCTTTATTGGTATGTAATTGACAAATAGAAATCATACAGATTGAAGGTATACAACCTGATGTGTTGATATACATTGTGAAATGATTGCCACAATTAAGCTGGTTAACATGTGCATCACCTCACATAGTTACCTTAGTGTGTGTGTGTGTGTGTGTGTGTGTATGTGTGTGTGTGAACACTTCAGATCTACCCTGTTAGCAAACTTCAAGGATATAGTACAGTATTATTAACTGAAGTCACCATGTGCATTAGATCTCTAGGACTTATGCATCTTGCATAACTGCAGCTTTGTACCCTTTGACCAATCATTTCCCCAATCCCCCACCCTAGCCCCTGACAATCCCCCTGGAAGCAGACTACTCTCTGCTTCCACCAGTTACACTGTTGTAGTTTCCGCGGTGAGGTCATGCGGTATTGGTCTTCACTCCATTTCACTTAGCACATGTCTTCTAGGTTTATCCATGTTGTTGCAAATGGTAGAATTTTCTTCTTTTTTAAGGCCAAATAAATAGTATTCCATTTTGTGTGTGTGTATGTGTACGCAAGCCTGTACACCCCACCTTTTTTTTATTCATCTGTTGGCAGTCTTTCAGGTTGTTTCTGTATCTTGGCTGCTGTGAATACTGCTGCAGTGAACAGGGATCTGCAGATATCTCTTTGAGATACCAATTTCTTTTCCTCTAGATGTATTTGCAGAAGTGATATTGCTGGGTCATATCTTAGTTCTTTTTAAAATTTTTTAGCAACTTCTGTACTGTTTTTCATAATGACTATACCAATTTACATTCACACCAACCGTGCACAGGGCTTCTCTTTGCATCCTCACCAACTCTTATCTTTGGCCTTCTGATAATAGTTATCCTAATAGATGTGAGGTGATTCTTGATTGTGGTCTTGATTTGCATTTTCCTAATAAAAATGTTTGGTCCCTGGACGTGGATTGCCCTGGGACAGACCCCAGTTGGTGATGGATCCTAAACTTCACTTTGGCTCAGTTTATAACTTGTCTTGGAAGATACAGATAGTGAGTAGTTCATAGGGAAGTAGTATCTTAGAAAAAATTGTGGAAAACAATATGATGCCAAATTTGTCCTTGGCCAAAAATTATTTATTGACTTGAAAAGGGAAGAATAGCAGAGTACTTCCCCATCATCTTTCATGTTTGCTGGGGTTGTCATGAGAAGCCCTCACTCTCTTGCCACCCCCACCATACCTGTGTCTCGGGCCTACCTCCCCTTCTCCCTTGTTATCTGACCTGTGCTGATGGAGCTGTGGTGGGTGTTCCACGGTCTAAATGGAAGCTCATGCCCTCCCCATAAATCCAAGATGGTGGTGTGACTACACTTATCAGTCTGGGAAGTGGGAGAAATTCCAGAACCCAAGGCTGCTATCCCCTGCTTCCCACAAGCTTGCCACACCCAGTGGGCACTAAGGGTAGGATCAAAGGGTGGCACCAGGTGTTATTAGCAGCCTCTGGCTGCAGGAGGGCAGAGAGCTGGAGGAGAAAACTGGAAACAGGTTGGGTTGGGAGAGCTGGACAGACAGTTTATGATGCAGATGAGGACTAAATCCTGGGAGGACACAGAACTGGGAACAAACCAACAGGGAGCGTTGGCAGAGAGGCGCCAGTTACTCTACCAGGTGAGTTGATGTCCAGTGCTTCCAGACCATGGTCACCCCACTCAGCACCCACTGTCACCTCTACATGCTGGAGAAGAGAGGTGGGCAACCTGGAGAGTTTTCGGAGCAGGCCCACTCTACACACAGTTTTGAGAGCATTTTCAGCAGTTTGCCATCCTGGTCTGGGTGATTTTTATAGAGGGACCAGTGACATGGGGCTGGAAGCCTACTGGTGACTAAAGAGGGGGACAATGCTGCTGGCTTGGTGGAGGGAATTCCCTGTAGGGCTCTCCCTCAGCTCCTCTCCCAGCCCCCACCCCGTACTGCTCTTACACCTGCTTCGACCCCAAGCAGATCAGATGTGGCAATGGGGGGTCATGTGACGGAGAGGGGCCTATAAATAGCTGGAGGTGGGCATGCTGCCCCAGACGCCTTGGGAACAGCAAGAACAGAGGCTTAAGGAGCTACACTGGGGGGTGAACGAGGGCAAGCAGGCCAAAGCCTGGCCGGGGCTAGGGAGGAGGGGGCATGGAGCAATCCAAGTCACAGCAGCATGGAAGGGAACAAAGCTGGTGGGGTAGTGACCCCCAGTACCAATACTTACCTTTCGAGCACTGCACCAGCTACGGACTGCCGTCTGAGAACGGGGGCCTTCAGCACAGGCTCCAAAAGGACTTGGGACCCCACCATAATATCCACCCCACACAGGTAATGTCCATAAGGTGCGGGGGGTGGGCAATGGATTAGGGTAGATGGTGGTGCCAAAGAGATTGGTGAAAATTAGGAATTGGATGAAAAGAGGGAGCAGTGTTACTTTTTTTTTTAACTTTGAAAAAGCACATGGTAATGTGTTCAAAATAACAAAGTCTTTCAAGAGTCTGGGCTCACCTAAGTATACCGGCTCAGAGAGATGTCTGTGCACTTTTATACAACTTTACTAACAAAATGCCCGAGTCCTGAGGAAATGGCAGCCCTACACATTCAGTAATTGTTCCTACTTACATAACCTATGTGGCATGGCTTGTGTGAGCTGCAAGCTATATCCCACACCCTCACCCTCACCCAAACGCCATCAGATTATTGCCACCACAACCCTCGGCAGAATGAATTTTTCTGCAGCAGGCAAATGAAAGGAGTTGGGACAAGTGGTGAAAACAGACTGAATTGCATATCAGTGATCAAAGACCTGCCAGTGTAGAAATGAGCAGAGAAACGTAATCCAACTTTTAGATGGCAAGATGATCAAGTAAGAACCTACAAAGTGTTAGGCACCTGCAGAGATGTGATCCCAGTGACAGGAGCTTGCAGATTAATTAGAGGTGTATAGGGATAAGTATTCTTCAGCAGTGGGAATTAGTGGGTTACAGACACCTAGGAAAGGGGGTTGGGGATGGACACAACTAAAGGAAAGGTGGTGAAATTGTCATGTGAGAAGGTATAGGACAGAATAAGTAAGTGCACCTCACACCAAAGAATAATGCAAAATGAAAAAGGATGAAATGTGGTCTCAGGGCAAGACGTTAGGGTTTAAAGGGGGTTTTGCTAATGAGTAGCTTACAGTCCCTTTAGGTTTAGGGCTGGGAACCTGAGGATGGGCCATGCAGGGAACCTCAGCACCCAGGGTAAGAAGATTCTCTCTCCATCCCTGCCTGGCCCCCAGGGGCAGTTGCAAAGGCAGCATCAGCAACTTAGTCAGGAAGCAGGGACATAAAGGTCAGTGTGGGTCTCAATAGTGACTTAAGAAGGCTCCCTGAAGACGGTGGGGTCTGACCTATGCCTTTGAACACTGTGGATTGTACAGGGACACCCATCCTCTGACTCACTCTTATCTGTGCACATGGGCAAAAACCCCGGTGGATTACAACTTCAGTAAAAGTGCAGTCACAGCCCTTTTTTGGTGACAGGGAACTGGCCAAGCCAGTATGAAGATCCATTTTGGAAAGCAGTAGTGAATTGGAATGGAGGAATAAACGTGGGCTGGTTTCCGCAGGGGCTTGAAAACAAACAAAAGGAGTTGTTTTTCTTTGCTTTTTACTATGGAAAACTCCAAACTTACACAAAAATAGAAAGAATGGTATAATGAACTCCCAAGTATGCAATAGTTATAAAAATTTCATCAATATTGCTTCATTTAGCCTGCCCATGCCCACTCTCTCCCCTCTACACAAACTGGAGTCCTTCTTAGCAGACACCAGATACCACATCCCTGACTTGAGGTTTTATTTCTCCATACCCCTTCCCCTCTCCTCCCCTGCTGTGGTGCTTAGACAGGACCAGCCAGGACAGATTGGGCTATAAGTGTTTTCCTAGCCCAGGTATATAATACAAAGCACCCCCTTTCTAATTTCTGCTGCCCTGGGACCTCGGAGAGCTGAGATAGCCTCCACAGTCTGACCTCCCCTGGGAGCGTCCTCTCTCTCTGGGCTCCAGGTAGGGTTTGGAGGGAAATACTGCCTCCCTGTGTTACTAACCCAGACAACATGCCATAAACAGGGCAATCTGTTCTTGTCTGGGATGGAGGCATAAAACGCTGCTGCTTGTATTATGAAATCAGATCTGTACTACTCAGGTTCTCCCAGAATCAGCAACATGGCCCGACATGACCCTGGCCCCAGAGGACAGTTAGTGTGGTAGGGGAGGAGCAAGCCCAAAGTGGGCAGAACTCTAGCCCCTGCCACACACAAAAACCGAAGGGTGCTACCCAACTCTCTTCTCCTGTTGGTGGAGGCGGATTAATTTGCTTTGGAAAGAAGCAGATCACCAGCCTTGTCAGGGCTGGTTCCTGTTTGCTCGTATAAGCACTGGGAGATGACACGGTGGGCTTTTACTAAGTGCAACAGAGGACCCAAGGTGCTTCCAGGAAGGCTAGACACACCAAGGCAGAGTGCAACTAAGAGTCACCTGCCAGCAAAGCCCTTAGCAGGAAAGGCAATGCAGAGTGGCCTGGGGACATCAGGAGACATCCTGAAAGAATAGCGCTGCAAGAAACACCTAGTTCACATGGCTCAGCACATACGAGGCTTGGCATGGTTCTCAGTCTCTCCTTTGAAGTTGACACTGGCCTCCTTGATGAAGGCTTCCAGAGGCCAAGGTGAGGACACATTTCAGCATAGGTGGAAAGAAGGTGGGATGGACAGACAAAGGTAAAGTGTCAGAACTACAGAGTGAACAACTGGGTGCAGGAGCAACCACGAAGTAAGCCTACGTGTAGTCCTCAACAGCCAGGGGTCAGAGAAGTGATTTTCTTCAGGTTGTGAGTATCCATGCTGCCCTTTTCTTTTTCACTCTTTAATAAGACAGACAGTGATCTTTCTCCCTCTTTCCAGATCTATGGCCATCACAAAGAACAATTCTCAGACAGGGAGGAGGACACAGGGATGTCCAAGAAGATGGGCTCCAGTTCTACCCTGGAGAGCAAGGATGAGGATCACTATTCCAAATGTCAAGGTGATGGGGACTGAGAAATAAAGGAATCTGGAGGTACAAGGACTAGGGTGTCCTTGTATAACCTAGAATAACTAGGGTGTCCCATTCCACATTTCCCCTCCCCACTCACAAGAGCCTCCTCTGAGTATCAAGGAAAAGGCATCTCTCCCCACCCCCACACTTGGCCTTATTCCCTGCTCTCTCTCTCCCCAATCCTGAAAAACAAGAGTTTTAGAAAGGAATTCAAGTACTCAAGGGGAGTTGGACTTCAGTGCCTGCTGCAGTTGGCAGAGAGGTAGAAAGCAAAGCAGTTAATGAGATGTGCACAGGCCCTAAGGACCCAACCCCTCCCCTTCGCTCTCACAGTGACTAGTTAGCTACTTTTCTCTTTTCTTTTTTGACCTTTTCTCTTCCTAGATTGTGTCCACCACCTAGAACGCATGGTGAGAAGAAAGTTAGGGGAAGACTGGATCTTTCTGGTGCTTCTGGGATTGCTGATGGCTCTGGTCAGCTGGTGCATGGACTATGTCAGTGCCAAAAGCCTTCAGGGTAGGTTTGGCCTGGGCCTTTGTTCTCAGCTGTTTTTAGAGTTTCTTTGTACTTTAGGTAAGCAGGTTGTGTTTGGGGAGGAGGATGTGAACAGAAAAGGTTATGGTGGGGGGAACTTTAGCTCTAGATGAGACCAGACTTGGACCAGCATCCACTACTCATGCCCGGTCTTCTCATGGCCACCCAAGCTGTGGCACACCACTAGTAGAACAACCAACTTGTCCCAGTCTTCCCTGGACTTTCCTAGTTTTGGCACTAAATGTCTTGAGTCCCAGAAACCCCTCAGTTCTGGACACAGTGGAGGCCATGCTATGGCCTCTAACCAAGCACCCATATCCCTGAGAGTCAAGTGTGATTTGCAGGGCCATGTCACCTCCCATGACTCCCTCAAGTTTTCTACATGCAAAATGGAAGTGGTACCACTCAGGAGGGGCAAATGGAGTGGTGGTGGTGTGAGAACACACCGGGTACACTGTATGTTGCTCTACACACAGCCCGTCACCCATCCTGACCCCAGGCATGTCTCCACAGCCTACAAGTGGACCTATGCCAAGATGCAGCCCAGCCTTCCTCTGCAGTTCCTGGCCTGGGTCACCTTCCCACTCATCCTCATCCTCTTCAGTGCCCTCTTTTGCCAGCTCATCTCTCCCCAGGCTGTTGGTGAGAATTCTCTATTAGCCCAACGTCATCTGAGTGGCCTGAGAAGGTCCACTCTGTCTCCCTCAATCCCACTGTCAGCCCTGGAGCTGCTTCCTGGTCATCCCCCTCCTACAGCCTCTTCCATCCTCCCCAATCCACAGTTCCACTTTCTGGACATTCGGCTCCCTTTTAACCCCTACCTTCAACCTCATGAAATTGTTTAACCCTTTTAGGCTCTGGAATCCCTGAAATGAAGACTATACTTCGTGGGGTTGTCCTGAAGGAGTATCTCACGCTCAAGGCCTTTGTGGCCAAGGTTGTCGCCCTGACCGCAGGGCTGGGCAGTGGCATTCCTGTGGGAAAAGAGGTATGAGCTCTAGATTGGGGAGTGAATCTAGAGGGTGCTCCAGGAGCAGAGGTGGGCTGTGGGGTCTGGGGTCATGAGGCATAGGAAATGTTTTTAGCAGGTCCTTGGGTTGGGATCTAATGACAAAAACCATGCTGTGGGGGGCTGTCCTGTGCACAGGGGGATATTTAGCAGCACCTTTGCCTCTGACTCCCAAATGCCAGTAGGAACCCTCAGTTGTGACAACCAGCTTGCCTCCATATATAGGGCCCCTGGGAGGCACCCTCTTCCCTAGTTGAGGAACACTGCCTTAGCAATAATCCAGACCAATTCCTCAGTTGTAGAACCCTCACTTGTGACAACCAGCTTGCCTCCACATATAGGGCCCCCGGGAGGCACCCTCTTCCCTAGTTGAGGAACACTGCCTTACCAATAATCCAGACCGATTCCTTTGCACAGATCTGAAAAGACTGAGTGGGAGAAAAGGGGCTGTGCTGTTCTTAGGGTTGCACATTCAGGTCTCCTCAGGTCTATGCTCATTAATGCCCTGGCCTCAACTTGACCCAGCAGCCAGTCATCTTATAAAACTGGAATCAGCCACATCTGACCTCTAGTTAAGCACTTCCTTTTGTGTGTGTGTGTGTGTGACAGAGTCTCACTTTTCGCCCCCCAGTAGAATGCCCTGGTGTCACAACTCACAGCAACCTCCAGCTCTTGGGCTTAGGCGATTCTCTTGCCTCAGCCTCCCTAGTAGCTGGGACTACAGGAGACCTCCACAACACCAAGCTATTTTTTTTTTTTTTTTTGCAGTTTGGCCGGGGCCAGGTTCAAACCCATCACCCTTGGTAAATGGGACCGGTGCCCTACCCACCAACCCACAGGCACCACCTAATAGCTTTTCATCCCACTTAATTTAAATCCAAACTTCTTACTGGCCTATGAGACCTAGGGCTCCAACTCATCTTTTCTTTCCAGGTCGCTGGCCTCTGCCCTGTGTTTCTTCCTGTCCCTCAATCCCCCTGTGCCGGCCCCTCTCAGGGCCTCTGCAGGTGCTGTTCCCTCAGCCTGAAACATGCGCAGCTCTCTCCCCACTCTGTTTAGGGCACTACCAAATTGTCCCTGCCTTGGGAGGCCCCCCAGTTTCCCCAGCCTCCACCCTGTCTCTCTGCTCCCTTTCCTTGCCCTGATTTGCTGTGTAGTCCTGACATCATCTGCATCCTCCTCCTCCCCTCTAGGATGAAACGATATAGTTCTGTCTTCCTTCTGTATTTCATCATCCTTCTGTATTTCCAGTGTGGAGCTCAGTGCCCGATGCACTAGTTCAGTGAATGTGACCCAGGGTCTGGCTCCTGACCTCTTACCCTCCCCCTCTCTCATAGGGCCCCTTCGTCCACATTGCCAGCATCTGTGCTGCCATCCTCAGCCAGTTTATGTCTGTGTTTTGTGGGGTCTACGAGGTAAGCTTGAAACAGTGAAATGAGGCAGGGGCCAGTTGATGGAAGGAATCCGGCTGTGTGTGTGCAGGGTGTCGGGAGGGCAGGAGGGCTGCCTCTGCTCTGGGCTGGCCAGGATGCTGATATGGGCATCGTGCTAATCCATGCTCCCTTCTCCATCCCCCCACCTGCCTACCCTAGCCACAGTAACCACATAATGCCTCTGTAGCTTGTCTCTGTCCTAATGCCCAGCCCTTCTTCACCTGTGACCTATGTGGCAGCCTGGCCCAATGTCTGCTCCTACACTGGCCCTGCAAGTCCACAGCACCCCCTCTATGTCCGTCCCCTCCACGTTTCCCTCCTATGCTGCCCGGTCCTGTCCTGTGGTCACTCCCTACTCCACACCGAATACTGCCCGCCCGCCCTGCCCCACCCTCCTCGTCTGCATGCTTCTCTGTTGCAGACCGTGCCTGGGCAGCTTGACCTCCTGGTGTCGGCCTGCGCGGTGGGCGTGGGATGCTGCTTTGCAGCCCCTATTGGAGGCAAGTTTCACTTCCTCCCTACCCCTGTTGCCTAAGCGAGACTTGGAAGGGGGTTTGGGTGGCTGCCACAAGCTTTGGGGTGGGCATTCAGGAAGTGACCGTGGCTCACAGCCCCCAGGCTTCAGACACCTGTGCTTCCCACCACAGAGCTGTGTTCTTTCCAGGCCTGGTACTGCTCCTTCTGGAGTCCCTGCTATCTCATGCTGTTGCCACTTCTCCATCTCCAGCCCCACTTTGGTCATTATTTATTGACTTGTTCTCCTGACTTTCATTTTCTCCTTTTGGCCTTGTCCTATGAGGTCACTTCCTGTTTGCCAAACTCATTGAGTTTCTCTTAGCCTGAGAATCACAGGGACAGTGGGACCACGGTGATTCCTTGTGACTTAGGCCTCATATTCTGCCTTGCTCCCCACCCCTGCTTGTTCTCCTGTCCTACCTCTGCACCCTTCCTTCTCTTCTGCCTGTCTCTGTCTGTCTCTCCCCTAGTAGCAGCCATACTATTACGCTGATATCCTGACTGTGGGCTGTGCCGTTGGAGTTGGCTGTTGTTTCGGGACACCTCTTGGAGGCAAGTGATTGACCCTTCTCATGTCAGTTCACTTGCCAGGCCTGGCTTCTAAAACGGTTCTAGTCAGCATCCACATTTGCTAGTATTACCAGTTACTCGGTATAAGAAGTATTCAGCGAGCATTTACTATGTGCCAGGCAATGTCTTAAGCACTTTATGTCTATCCCTGCTAAAAGCAATGTGAGACAGTTACTACACAGCAGGAAGGTGAGTGACTTGAGCAAGGCTGCTCTGTTAGTAAGTTGCAGACCCAAGGGTTAAAACCAACGCAGTGTCCGTGGTTTCCCTACTTATACTGAAACCTGTTTGTATTGTAGGATATTTTTGCCCTGCACTTACTACACCTCACCACAGAGGACTCCATGAATGTCCTTCTTCAAAGGCAAATTTATATTTCATTGTACTTTGTGAAGGACATGAAAGTTTAGGTGGTTCTTATTTAGATTAATGGTGGGTTTTAAATAAGAAAATGCGGGGTGGTCAGTAATTTTTCCTTGATAGCAATTTAAAGTTGAATTTAGCCCTTTCTACATGAATAAGGCAAATGTGCATCTATCAGATCATTTTCCTTATCATGGATGACTCGCAAATGGATGTGGTCAGAGAAAGCACATCCATTTGTATCTGTCTCTTTACTCATCAAAATCAGGGGTAGGCAGATTAATGGTAAGGATTACATGGACCCCAAGTCGACACTGGAAAAAAACAAAACTTCATGAGGGGGCATATCCTTCTTAAATGACCAGACTTCTTCTCATTTATGAAAACTAGAACATAAACAGTCTTTTCCTACAAGTACCCTCCAGGTAGCTAAATGACTTGGCTCAGGAATGACATATGAATTAGAGTTTGAAATTGATGAAAAGGCACCACACAAACTTGGGCTAATCCCGAGGAGATGGAGCTAGCAAATGCACCAGCAGCATCCTGTTTGCTCTTCTGTCATTAGTCCCTGGCAGTGGAGGATAGCATGAATTTCTGCATGATAAACATTCACAAATACGTTTAACCCCCCTGTTGCCTTTCTTTACTCTTAAGCCTCCCAAATCCATACCATCAAAAGAATGTTTTTAGACAGGAAGAATTTTATTGTTTATTGTCTTTAATCAACCAGATTCTTTAAAGTGAAGAGAATTTGCATTTTCCTCAAAACTGGAATTTCTGAGATGAACCAGGAACGTCCTTCCTAGTCCTGTGAGCAGTAGGGAAAAAATAAAACCACAGGAGAGTTACAGATAAAACGTCACTTTGGACATAAGAAATGGTTTCCACTTTGGACACTTAAAAGTTTAGGCTGTCTGTGTTAAGTGCTAAATGATGAATGTATTTGTAGGTGGTATTATTTGATTTTTTTTTATGACTATTTCATATTTGTCTGAAAGAAAAATATTAGCATTAAAATAATTTATTCACTAGTCAACATAATTTCTTACATTGATAAGAGAAATATAACCCAACATTCTACTAAAACAGCAAACATCTTGCTCCCATTACGTGCCAGGCTTTGTGCTGGATCCAGCCCTCTCAGGGTGCTGCTCCTCACTACAAAGGCACGTGGGCAGGCAAAGCAGGTCACAAGGCCTTGCGCAAATATGTGTCTGGCTGGCAGCCTGGGCCACGTGCTGTGGGAACCTCCTACTGAGCTACCTGGGGGAGTCAGTGAAGCTTCACAAAAGAAAATGTGTTTGATAGAGGCTTAAATAATAATTAGGAACATGCAAGGAAGATGATAAAGCTAGAGTATTCTGAACAGAGGAAACAGCTTTGCAAAGTCAAGGTCTGGGAACTCTCATCATACTAGGAAATGCAGGGGAAGGAATAGCAGGAAATGAATCTGAGCAGATAAATGGAATTACAAAGTCTCTCACAGGCCATGCACAAGAATTCATATTTTATTCCCTAGGTGGGCTGGGATTTGCACCAGGGTGTTTTGTGGACCATAGCGCTTCATGGTGTTAATAGTGTAATGTGTAAAAATGGTCGTAAGGTCAAATCAGTTGGAAAATGCTTGGCTGAGCAGAAAAGTTTTTTCAAAACATTATCAGAATGTTTGATATTCTGACATGCATTGTAAATTTGCCTGCAAGCAGGCATGTCCAAGACAACCCCTTCTGCAGGGTCCCTCTCCTGGGATTTGTAGCATCTCACAGGCCTGATTTTGGGAAATGCTGTCATGAATGAAGTGAAGCCATAAAAGAATTTTAAACAAGGAAGCGGCATGGCCAGCTTTGAATTTCCATCCCATCCTTTTGGCACATGTGCTCAGGATAGAATTGGCCTGGGGATTATCAGGATTAAGCCAAGATTAACAAGAAGACGATTGTCATAGTCCTGATGATGATAAGAGCCTGAACTGGGCAGAAGCAGAAGAGACAGAGAAGAGGATGATAGATGTGTGAGTCAGAAAATAAAATCGCTGCAACTTAGTGACTGATTTTACCTGAGGTTTCCAGCAAGGGCGATGGGGTGGGTAATGTTAGTAACCGAGATTGGAACATGGACCATGCAGCAGGTCTGCAGGTTACTGATAAATTTCCCTTGGAGTACATTGAGTTTGAAGTTTCTGTGGCTTATCCAGGTGGCTGTGGATGTCAGGTGGGCAGCTGGGGTGGTGAGTCAGTCTGGCTGTGGCTGTCAGGTAGGCAGCTGGGGTAGTGAGTCCGAAGCTCAGGAACCAGGCAGAAAACAGCTTCACTCCTCGGCAGTGTACAGGTACAGCTGATGCCAGGGGCATAAATGAAACTGAGAGAGAAGTGTGTCCATGAGTAGAGACAGTAGGAGACCAAAGACGAAGCCCTGGGTTGCACAGGGGCCACAGGAGTGCAGAGAAGGCAGAGGAGGAATCCGGAGTGGGAGAAGAGGGCGATGTTCCAGAGCCTAAGACGAGAGTTTCCAAAAGCTGTTTGTGTTTTTAATGCTTTGTTTCCTTTTAGCAGCACATTTTATGTTTGGCTCAGGCTAATATTAAAATTAGCTCTCATTCTGGAGCATACGGTGACAGACTGCTAGGGAAAGTATCCCAGAAGCATGTTGTGAGAAAGAAAACCTAGCCCAGGATTTCAAAAAATTGTTGTAAAATATTCATAAGTTGGATAGTTCACACCCAGGCTGATCAAAGCTGACTTTGCTTTTGTTACTGGTAAAGAAAAGGAGGGAGACTCACGCCACCTGATTCACTTTGTGTCAAATCCTTCTTAGAGACAGGCACTGCTGCTGTGTCTGTATTCCCAGCACTTTGGATAAGAGAAGTGGGAGGGAAGATCACTTGAGCCCAGAAGTTAGACATCAGCCTGGGCAACACAGTGAGACCTCCACCCCATCTCTATAAAAAATACAAAAATTAGCCAGGTGTGGTGGTGCACTCCTGTATCTCAGCACTTTGGGAGGCTGAGGCAGGACGATTGCTTGAGCCCAGGGGTTTGAGGCTGCAGTGAGCTGTGATCACACCATTGCACTTCAACCTGGGAGACAGAGTGTGATCCTGTCTCTATTAAAAAAGAAATCCTCCTTCTGGGACCCAGAGGCAGCTGCCTTACCTGACAGGATGTGAGAAGCAGGTGGTTAGCACTAAGCTCTGTCTGTCTCAGATCACTCCTTGGCTTGCTCCGTTTTCTGAAATTCCACCCGTCTACTCTCTTCTGTTCTCTTTCTTCCCCTCCTCACCTCTTCTCTCCTGTCTTGCTCATTCCTAGAATAGACATTGAGCCCCGACTGCATCCTAGGCACTGTATGAGGTGCTGATTTATAAGAAATTTTTAATGCTAAGGGTATCTCAGAAGTGTAAACCAATAACTAGATCTGAAAATGCTAATAAATTCTCAAATAGCCTAGAATTCTGAGAGTAGAGGATGTGAGAGAGACAATATGCACCTGTAGAGAAAGACTGGGGACAGCTTCCCAGAGAAGGTAACTTGGGGCCAGAGAACTTCAGCCCCAAACAGGAGCTGCTCTATGAAGGAGTGACAATTAGGCCACCAACTTTTTGGCATGGAGGACTCAATGGAACTAGTTGATCTATAGAAGAGAAGGCCGAGGTCCTGAGGGATCCAAGGGATGTGACTAGGATGCAGGATGCTGCTTGAAGAGGAAGCAGGTGGAGGGTCCTGTCCAGACAGCAACTTCATGTGAGAGGAGAAGGAGGAGACCCGCCTGCTGTGTTTTCTTGAGGCAGGGCCTGTCTACTCCTCTGACACGTGCTGCATTCCCTGTCTACTCCTCTGATCACGTGCTGCCTTCCCCTGCTCCCCTTGCTCGTGTTTGGTAAAGATGAGTCTTAGCCAGGTTTTAGGGAATCTCATCAAATTTTACTATGCATATAATCAACGTCCAAGTCCCTCGTTCCTAATCTGCTGAAAGATTTTTTCTTTGTATCTCTTGAAAATTGCCTCCTATAACCTGGTTCTTGTTCCTTACTTTGTTCCTACTTACCCTCATTCTCTTTCTGTAGATCCACCCCCTCATTTTCAGCTGCAGCACCTACTCTCAAATTGGTACTACTTAGGACTACTAACTAGCTTTCCTTTTTCCTCATTGCCTTCTTAAACATGACTGACTGTTTTACCTTCTTCTAGTCTGGTGGTTCTCAACCTTCCTAATGCTGCAACCCTTTAATATAGTTGCTAATGTTGTGGTGACCCCAAACATAAAATCATTTTCGTTGCTACTTCATAACTATAATTTTGCTACTGTTATGAATCGTAATGTAAATATCTGATATTCAGGATGGCCTTAGGTGACCCCTATGAAAGGGTCATTCAACCCCCAAAGGGGTCGCCACCCACAGTTTGAGAACTGCTGTTCAAGTCTCTTGTTTTTTCCTCCTTTGATTTGGTCCTTTTATATCGGGGGTTTTATATTAATTTTTTTTTAGTTTGTGTGACTCTTATGTTTTATTCAATATTCTGGAAATATTGAGCAGTGCCAATATTCTTACAAAACCTTTTCTCATTTCTCTTATATCATATGAAGTTTCCCCAGAGTCCGTGGCCTATGAGGAGGAGAAGAAAAGGTGGTGGGAGATGTTAGGAGGGTCCCTGTGAGCCTGAGGGCTGCTTGCCAACTCACCAACTACCTGCTCCAGAAGCTTTTCTCTCTTAAATTTTCTGCAGATTTTTTTCAATTTCCTTTAAGTCTCTGTGAATATCCAACAGTTGTGAACCCCACTCAACCCTGCATTCTAGGGTGGGAGAGGACACGGCCACTTGATCTGCACGTTTTGGGGGTTGAGGGCCCAGTCATTTCTCATCTTTGCTGTGTCTTATTGAACCACATCCCCCAGCTCTACAAAAAAAAAAAAAAAAGAAAGAAAGAAAAGAAAAGAAAGAAAAAAAATTCTGGCATGCAGGTTTCCAGCATGAGGCTCTAAGAGATTATTACTTTCCTCCAGTGCTTCTGCCCAGATCCCAGTTTCAGCAACTGCTTCTCAGGTCCAGGAGAGGGGAGCATGTGACAGACCTTTCACTCTTGTTCACACCTGACCCTGCTTCCATGCCCCGGCAGGAGTGCTGTTTAGCATCGAGGTCACCTCTACCTACTTTGCTGTTCGGAACTACTGGCGAGGATTCTTTGCTGCCACCTTCAGTGCCTTTGTGTTCCGAGTGCTGGCAGTATGGAACAAGGATGCTGGTAACAGGGATGGGGAGGGAAGCTCTGTAGAGAAGTTTGGAAAAGGAGGTTGATATTATTTGGGGGGTAGGACCAAGCCTCAAGTGTGGAGGACAAGCAGATGTGTCATGGAGTAGAGGATTGCAAATCAGGATTGCTTATATGTGGAGAAAAGGAAAATAAATAGAAAAGGAGAAATTGGGATCAGAAGAAAGGGGACATTCATCCCTAAAACTGATGATCTCTGTTTCCCTATCTGTGGATTTTAGTGACGCTTCCACCATAATCCTTGCCTTTTCATCCTATAGTCACAATCACTGCTCTGTTCAGAACCAATTTCCGAATGGATTTCCCCTTTGACCTTCAGGAACTCCCAGCCTTTGCTGTCATCGGGTCAGTGGGGTCACCAGCTCTGGGTGTGAAGAGCAGGGAGTGGGGTGAGCCTGTAGATTAGAAGGGACCCAAGCTAGGAAGAAGGTGGAGTGGGCATGGGTAGGGCAGACTTGGTTGGGGGGGAGCGTGTAGAAAGGGAAGGTGGGAGCCTGACTTCTGCTTTCACGCAGTGGGATGCAAGGGATGAGGCTCTCATGTCTGTCACTTGCACCCTCAGGATTTGCTGTGGGTTCCTGGGAGCTGCATTTGTGTATCTGCACCGCCAAGTCATGCTTGGTGTCCGAAAGCACAAGGCCCTCAGCCAGTTTCTTTCTAAGCAGTAAGTCACTGCCCTTTTTGCCCTACCCATTTGCTTTCTGGTTCCTACAAGAGTTTTGACCTTTTTTTAATCTTTGTCTAAGGCATTAAGTGCCTTTAGGTGGTTTGTGTTAAAGTATGAAGAAGCCCTGATACTTGATGAATAGCGTGTTCCCCCTTTAAACATTTGTTTGTTTGATGTTTTTGATGAAGCAAATGCTCTTTGTTCAAAGAACTGAGGTTACAGGACTACAGGAAACTTCAGTGTAGTATCATTCGATGTGGGGTGGCTAAATTATGGGGAGGTTTAACTCTGTTTTCTTTTTCAGCCTCCTGCTGTATCCTGGAATTGTAACCTTTGTCATTGCCTCATTCACCTTTCCACCAGGAATGGGTCAATTCATGGCTGGAGAGGTCAGCTCTCAAGGAGGCTGAGGGTGTGGGTCAAGTCCCTAAGCCAAGACTGGGGACATGTGGAAAGGGGGAAACAGCAAAGATGCCCCCTCGGGCTTCAGAGCATATGTAGTTTTGCCCAAAAGTAGAGTGTCCAGATTCTCTCTGAGAAAAGTACCAAAGGGACCCTTGAGTAATGAGGCTGGGTAGTTGGCTCTCTAAAAAGATGAAGCACAGCGCACAAGGACACACACCCTTTTGCTGCTTCCCCTCCCAGCTCATGCCCCGGGAAGCCATCAGCACTCTGTTTGACAACAACACGTGGGTGAAACACGTAGGAGACCCTGAGAGCCTGGGCCTGTCAGCTGTGTGGATTCACCCCCAGGTCAATGTCGTCGTGGTCATCACTCTCTTCTTCTTTATGAAGGTACACTACTACTGATCGCCCCCAAACCTCTATCAGCCTTCCATCTGGGACGGAGTTTTGCCTAGGGCAGGAAGGGGTAGAACTTCATTTGGTCTTTATCCAACCTAAAGAGAAATCATTTGGAAACCATACCCTAAGTTGCTCATCTATAGCAGTGAACCAATACCTGGGTTAATTGCTCTATTCATTCAACTTGGTGGTGTTAGGCAGTTATTTGACCCTTATAAGGATCAAATATTATTACATTAATAAGTGCCATAATAGCTAAGTAAACAAGGACAAGATACAAGTTAGCCTTATAGAAAGCTGTGTAAAAACATCAGATTAATTAACCAAACCTCCCCCCACACATTGTATAATTAGGTGCTTCATTCTCCAGGTATTCGATGATTCATATTTAGGTGATTTGCACATCCCTTTTCCCCCACTCTTGTGGGTAATCTCTTTTCTAGAATTTCAAAAGAAATAAAATATTTAAATCAATGTTATCAGTGCCTATAAATAATTTTTGTAAATGTTATTCTTCTCTATTTAGGTAGTGAGGCTGTGGGGATCTTGCTGTTCTCAAACTATTTCCTCCTAGCTTCAATTAAGAAACAAAAACTGATTTCTTTTACATCAGTTTTTTTTTTTTTAATCTCCCCATCAAAGATCATGAATTTATAGACTCCTCAATTAATGCTTTGCACAAAAATATTTTTATTTCTAACCTCTGGTTTTGACATCTATTACAATGCTGATTGCCTTTTTTACTAATGGTCTATCTTGCCTAAATAATCCAATATTTTCTCTATATTTTATGTATATATGTTTCACATATATGACATTGAACTGTGAAGCTTTTGAATACCTTGCTGTTAACTTACATATGACATCTTTTATGAATCTACATTTTCACAAGATATGAGTCACTAAGTCATATTATATTGTAATGGCTATAGTGGACTCATTTATTCAATAAATGTTCTTAAGCATTTATTATGTACCAAGTACATAATACTTGATTGTTAATATTATGCTTGCAATTTAAAAAATTATTTTAAAATTTCTTCTTGTTTTTTTGCTGCTCCTTTAGGGCACTTGTTAACAATCTTATGATTAGAGATAATAGATGCTTGACACACCAGATTTCAAGTCTCACTTATATTCTTAAGATTTTCTGTGGGTTTCTGGGTGCTGTATTTGCATATGGTCTTCCCCACTCCACTCTAGGTGGGTTAATTGGGTCGATAGTATAGTGTCCATATTTTGCACACCAAGATTATTAATTTAATCTTTTTAAAAATAATTGTTGTCGTTATTGTTTGAGACTGAGTTTCACTTTGTTGCCCTGGGTAGAGTGCCATGGCGTCACAGCTCACAGCAACTTCAAACTCTTGGGCTCAAGAGATTCTCTTGCCTCAGCCTCCCAAGTAGTTGGGACTATAGCCACCAGCCACAATGCCTGGCTATTTTTAGAGGTGGGATCTTGCTCTTGCTGAGGCAATCTCACTGTCTCAGCCTCCCAGAATGCTAGGATTACAGGGGTGAGCCACTGCCCTGCCCTTTAACAATTTCTTTCTCCAAAGGATTTGGCATTTTTAGCATAAAGAAGTTGTCAGTATCGGGCACTGCCTGTGGCTCAGTGGGTAGGGTGCCAGCCCCATATACCAAGGGTGGCACGTTCAAACCCGGCCCCTGCCAAACTGCAACAAAAAAAATAGCCGGGCAGTGTGGCGAGTGCCTGTGGTCCTGCTACTTGAGAGGCTGAGGCAAGAGAATTGCCTAAGCCCAAGAGCTGGAGGTTGCTATGAGCTTTGACGCCATGGCACTCTATGGAGGGTGACAAAAAATGAGATGCTGTCTCTAAAAAAAAAAAAGAAGAAGTTCTCACTGCCTTGTTAGAAATTTGATTTTTGGACTTTCATCACAGAGTTCATTTTCTAATTTATAAATCCCATCATTAATTGTGGAGTAGGCAAAACTCATCTGCAGTAACCAAGCCCAAGTTTTTATGGATCTCAAAGTTCATTGTCCAATGAATTGTGTTTTTCTCATATTATTCTAGGCTGAGCAGTATGGTAACTTTGGGATCACATACTTTTAAAATGCTAAGATTTTGGAAAGTTTTGTAGAAACAAAATACCATATATTTTGAACATTTCCCCCACTCCTCATCCCACCATCCCAGATCCTCAATTATATGCAGAGATTCCACTTCACACTTCAAGTTCAACTATATGTCACTATTATTTATTTTTCACTGGATTATATCCTTGATAATGTTTACATCATAAGCGTATTAAGAAAAGAAACACGTACTTCAAGCCCAACAGTTTGAAGTACAAGTATAATATCCTGTGATATTTATAAGCATAAAACTACACATTACTAAAAATTCATGATATTCCCTAATTATCACCGCTTCCCAGCATTTCATTGTTTAACAAGTGGACACAGGGGACTGCCCTTAGTTTTTACTGAAGTGTGGGAAATAGAATAAATAGCCAAATTAAAATTTAGAAACGACTAAAACTGTTTTTCCACAGTCTGACTTAAATTTAATCTCTGTGGTCTTCTGCTAGTATCAGTATAGGCAGTTAAGATTCTCAATTCAATTGTCCTTCTTTCTTTCCTTCCTTCCTTCCTTCCTTCCTTCCTTCCTTCCTTCCTTCCTTCCTTCCTTCCTTCCTTCCTTCCTTCCTCCCTCCCTTCCTCCCTTTTTCCCTCCCTCTCTTCCTTCCTATTAGACAGATTCTCACTTTGTCGTCCTCTGTAGAGCATAGTGGGATCATAGCTCACTGCAACCTCAAACTCTTGGGCTCAAGAGATCCTCTTGCTTCAGCCTCCAGAATAGCTGGGACTACAGGCACCCACCACAATACCCAGCTAGTTTTAGAAATGAGGTCTCTGCTTGTCGCCTGTGGTGCAAGTGGCTAAGGCGCCAGCCGCCACATACAACTGAGCTGGCGGGTTTCAATCCAGCCTGGGCCTGCCAAACAACAATGACGGCTGCAACCAAAAAATAGCCAGGTGTTGTGGCAGGCACCTGTAATCCCAGCTACTTGGGAGGCGGTGGCAGGAGAATCACTTGAGCCCAGGAGTTAGAGGTTGCTGTGAGCTGTGATGCCACAGCATTCTACTCAGGGTGATAGCTTAAAGCTCTGTCTCAAAAAAAAAAAAAAAAAAAAGAAAAAGAAAAAGCAAAGAAAAAGAAAGAAAGAAAAAAGAAATGAGGTCTCACTCTTGCTCAGGCTGATCTCAAACTCCTGAGCTCAAGGAATCCACTCGCCTCAGCCTCCCAGAGTGCTAGGATTCCAGGCATGAGCCACTGTGCCCGGCCTCAACTCTTTTACAATTTTGATGAAGGGGGCCTCTCTCTGTCTTCCACAATCTCAAGACATGGAAAGTATCATCATATTACAAGTCAAGAGCTTTTACAATGAGTATGAATGTAATTCCAAATCTCGGTTCCCTTTTATAATAAGTCTAACATTGCTACCTAGTATCATTAAGTTCTTGGCACAGCCTGAGGCTCTGTAGAATTCTTTTTGCCTGATCTTCATATCACTCTTATGAAGAGTCTAAATATAGTGAAATCTGTGATAATGTATCCCTAGCTTCCCATTTCTCTAGACTTGGATGTTTAAAATCTTGTGTAAAGTTTTGTCTCATATCACTTCTAGAACTTTTCTTTCATGTGACAATGGCTAAAAAGCTTTGTTAATCTCACATGTCGTTCTTTATGCTACAGGAGCTAATAACTTCAGTGTTCTCTGATCCTAATATTTTTCTTAAACATGTCTAGGAGGATAATCTAAAGTTTATGCTTTGAAATCAGACCTATGACTGGTCACCAATTGTCTGAACTATTGGAGCTTTCAACTTAACCTGATCCTGCAAAATCCCTTATGAGTCTTATGTGCTTACACTGAAGAGATGGTACAAGATAGTTCAAATGGTTTCAACATTCCTTAAATGTCAGAATCACTTAAGAAGCTCAAACTATAAGTGCCTAGAACCCTGTCTCCAGACAATCTGATTTTGTAGTTTCCAGCAGGTTCTGGTCATCGGTATTTTAAATAAATTCCCCTGGGTGAGCATTATTTTAAGTGATTTTAAGCGATTAGCATGTAATCGCTCTCAGGAGCTTTTTCTGCTTTGCATGAATATTATTCGAACAACCTATCTTGGTTCCTTCCTCCCCCTCCCCCCACCTACTTACCTACCTACATTTACTGAGCCCTCTTCCAGTGTAGAGGGAAGGCAGAAATAACAAGATACACTCTGTCCTCAAGGAATTCTTGATCTATATTCTCTTCATTTTGCACAACTATCTTTGAAATTCTCAACTGTGTTAAATAGTCATATTCCAGCATGAAGAAGTATATGTTTTAGGCCAGGCGCGGTGGCTCACACTTAAAATCCTAACACTCTGGATTGCCTGAGCTCACAGGTTCAAGACCAACCTAAGCCAGAGGGAGACGTTCTCTATGAAAAATAGCTGGGCAGAGTGGCACCTGTGGCTCAAAGGAGTAGGGCGCTGGCCCCATATGCCAGAGGTGACAGGTTCAAACCCAGCCCTGGCCAAAAACTGCAAAGAAAAAAAAAAAAGCTGGGCATTGTGGCAGGCGCCTCTAGTCCCAGCTACTTGGGAGGCTGAGGCAAGAGAATCACTTGAGTCCAAGAGTTGAAGATTGCTGTGAGCCGTGATGTCACTGCACTCTACTGAGGTTGACAAAGTGAGACCGTGTTTCTATAAAACAAAAATAGAAGAAGTATATGTTTTATCTCATCTCAGAGCTTCAGGATAAAACTTTGTCAGAGGCTTTGTCACTGCCTCTTGAGGCTGAGGAGAATTATTTCTAAGGTTTAGAAAATTAAACAAATTTTTTCTTACTAATTTACAATACAGTTGATACAATTTTAAAATCATGAATACTTTAATCCTGGCAGTTTGTCCTGACTCTTAGCTGCTACCGTCTTGAACTTAATTAGTTTGAGATCAGTAAATTTAGCTTACTTATTATTTTGGAAGTGATATATAAACCTGTTTCTTACTTCATATATTATCTCTAATTTTTTTTATGGATACTTCAAACCACTGTTCCTTTTCTCATTCTATTTCTCAGTTATTTTGCACTCTTGGCCCCATAATGTACATAATGCTTTTACTAAAATCGTCCCAATTTCTAATGGAATACTACCTTACAAAGTTGTCCTTGAAGATCTTTTCTTTTATATTGCCTGACTTATCGGGGTTTTTCAATTTGCCCTTGCAGTATGGCTAGGAAAGATAAAATTTTTGATCCTTGATTAGGGTAATTTGATGTCAAAGCAAATGGCTTATGCAGGATAGTATTCCCTCTGGGTTCCCTTGTGAGAATCTCCATATAGGTAGTTATGTAAATGACCACATTGAAGCTAAATTAATCAGATGGGAAGTCACTGAGACTGATGCTCCTTGTCACAGACATAGGCTGACCAAGAAAATGTTCATGCCAGCATATGCTCCTGGGGTAAACTTTCTGGACTTAATGGCTACAGCGGGCTAGGGTCCTTTTGGGAGCATGAAAGAGTTCTCTGGGACTCAACTCCTTGTTCTAGATTGCTGAATGGCAAGCGTAGTCTCTCAAAGTCAGTGGCATTTAGATTAGCCATCTGGAGGAACTTATGGTGTTGTCTTTTGTGATGTCTTAACCTGAAAATACTATAGTTTTGGGATTGGAGGAAGGGTAACAGGCAAGGTGACTTTTAGGAGGATTTGCTATCCCAGGATTTATTCAGGAAGGAGGAGGACAGAGGGAAGGGAATTGGGTGTGTGCATGTATGTTGGGCAGAGTTGAGAGAGTATTCTGATGCTTCTTTTTACCCCAGTTCTGGATGTCCATCGTGGCCACCACTATGCCCATACCCTGTGGAGGCTTCATGCCTGTGTTTGTGCTAGGTAAGTTCTGATGGGACCCCTGAGATATTACTGAGAGAGCTGCAGTCTAAGGTGCCAGAAAAATAAGAACCAGGATGCTGGGGGTCTGTATTTGGTCCAATACCAGCACCCAAATAGAGATTGGCTCTGAAAACATAGAGGATAAGAAACTCACACCTCATAATACCTTCCCTCCTTTTATCTTCCCTCTAGGGGCTGCATTTGGAAGGCTGGTAGGAGAGATCATGGCCATGCTATTCCCTGATGGGATCTTATTTGATGGCATCATCTACAAGATCCTGCCGGGGGGCTATGCAGTAATTGGTGAGGCACTTTCCCATGGCCCTGTAACTAAACAATGAATACTCAAAATCTCTACACTCAAACTCTCCCCTTACATCTTCTCTCCAGGCACACAATATGGTTTAAGTTTAATCCCATTTAATTCAACTTTTATTCAGATATCAACCCATGTTCCTGACTCTCCTTAGTGCTATTGAACTTCTGTGAGCCTTAATTTCCTCCTAAGGAAAGGGATTATGGGTATTAAATAGGATTACAAACATGAAAACACTTAGGATTGTGTCTGGTTGTTAGGTCTGCTTTTTCTTTCCTTCCTAAGAATCCTGGGACTAATAACTCAGGTGACTGGCTCAGATACTCAGTCTGAGATGTGTTAATATTAATGGGGACTAAGGGCATGGGACTAAGGGCTAAGAAACAAGACTCTAGATTTACTCCTGTCCCTTTGACCTAGATGATCACAGCAAGTTAGCTACCTTGCTGAGCCTTAATTTCCTTATTCTAAAATTGCCTCTGAGATAGAGCCATGCCTAACACCAGCATAATCCCCAGGATTATTATGCTTCCTCCCGCCCCTACTTGATCACCAAAATCTCCTAATATTTACGGTCATGCCCCCTCTAGGTAGAGAAGTGTTGACCAGCTTTAGCTCCTATGGTACCCTACTCCCCTGTCGTAGTCCCTCTAGAGAAGCCTCTTCCATCACTAAGAGTCACCTACTCGTATCCCCATATTTATGCCTCTCTGGTATCCTTCCACATCCTTCCTGGTGTATGTCCCTTGTATTCAAATCCTTGAGAGGTTACATTCTGAAATATATCATATGGAACATTCTCTAGTGTCTTTCCTCCCCAAATTTCCCTTTTGTGACTTCTTCTGGTTACATTTTTGTGTATGCCTTCTCCAACGTTTTTCCCATAGTATACTCCTCCATATTTAAATAAGAAATATATTTAATGCACAAGGGACTATTTTGGCAGATGGGAAAACAACCAAAAATAAGCAAAACAGATTCTATCTTCAGAAAGCTTATAAAATCGTAAGTTTTAGATCTGCAAAGCCGTTAGAAATCATTTAGTGACACCTTTCACTTTACAGATGGGGACATGGAATTTCAGAGGAATTAAGCTCTACTTATACAGTTGAGAAATAGTGGGCTCAGGATCTGACACAGTCTCATTTCTCCAAGTCCAGAGCATGCTTTTTGGGTTTTTACTCTATTTGCTCATTAATTATTGGCATCAGCACCTGAATCCCAAAGCAAACTGTCATAACTGAGTTTGATTCAGTTAAGCATAATCCAAACTTTTATTTAATTAATTAATTAATTTATTTATTTATTTATTTTGAGACAGAGACTCAAGCTGTCACCCTGGGTAGAGTGCCGTGGCATAGTTCGCAGCAACTTCCAACTCTTGCACTCAGGCAATTCTCTTGCCTCAATTTTCCTATTTTTAGTAGAGATGGGGTCTTGCTTTTGCTCAGGCTGGTCTCGAACTCTTGAGCTCAAACAATCCACATGCCTCAGCCTCCTAGAGTGCTAGGATTACAGGTGTGAGCCACCTCGCCTGGCCATAAACCAAACTTTTATTTTTTTGAGACAGAGTCTCAAAGTTTGTTGCCCTTGGGAGAGTGCCTGGCATCATAGCTCACAGCAGCTTCAAACTCTTGGGCTCAAGCGATTCTATTGCCTCAGTTTTCCTGATAGCTGGGACTACAGATACCCGCCACAACAACCAGATACCTTTAGAGACAGGGTCTCCCTCTTGCTCAGGCTGGTCTCTAACCCATGAGTTCAGGCAATCCACTGCCTCAGCCTCCCACAGTGCTAGGATTACAAGTATGAGCCAGTTTGCCCAGCCCATAATCCAGACTTTTAAAAGCAAGGAATGGATAGGACATCACTGTCATTTCTGTCATTGAAAGTGATCAAAACAGCATGGTACTGGAACAAAAGCAGAGAAGTAGATGTCTGGAACAGAATAGAGAACCAAGAGATGAATCCAGCTACTTACCATTATTTGATCTTTGACAAGCCAATTAAAAACATTCAGTGGGGAAAAGATTCCCTATTTAACAAATGATGCTGGGT
>CAUYPK010018703.1:0-10588 GCA_963574355.1 Loris lydekkerianus
AAAATGTCATGCCACGGTGACTGGGAAAATGCCAGGAAGGCTATGTTGAATATTGGGATGAAAATGTGTCAAATGGTTTATGAAGCTAGTATATGATGCCCCATGATCATATCAATGTACACAGCTATGATTTAATAAAAAAGAAAAAGAATTTTTAATTCTATAAGATATATTGTAAATATATGTACATGTATAGGAAAATGAAATCTTAAAATATTTAAAATAGTATCAAAATGGCATGCATGGTGGCTCACACCTGTAATCCTAGCACTGTGGGAAGCAGGTGGATTGCTTGAGCTCAGGAGATGAAGACCAGCATGAGCAAGAGCAAGATCCTATCTCTACTGAAAATAGGAAAAAACTAGCTGGCATTGTGGCAGGTGCCTGTAGTCCCAGCTACTTGGGAGGCTGAGGGAACAGGATCACTTGAGCCTGAGTTTGAGGCTGCTGCGAGCTGTGACGCAACAGTACTCTATCCAAGGCAACAGGGTGAGACTCTGTCTCAAATAAAAAAAAGTATCAAAAGCAACTGGGACTAAATCTAATGAAAGACATGAAACACTTTTACAAAGAAGACTACAAAATACTGCTGAGTGAAATTAAAGAAGACTTAAATAGGAAGTATACTTAGTTCATACATTAGAAGACTTGATATTATTAAGATTTTTATTCTTCCTAAATTGATCCCTAGAGTCAGTACAGTCCTTGTCAAAATCCTGTGTGTGTGTTTTTGAAGAAATTAGTAAGTTGATTCTAATATATATATACAGACATCCTAAGGATTTAGAATGGCCACAAAAATCTTCAAAAGAAAAACACAATTGGAGAACATGCTGGTAATTTTTTTTGTTGTTGTTTTTGCAGTTTTTGGCCGGGGCTGGGTTTGAACCTGCCACCTCTGGCTTACGGGGCCGGCGCCCTACTCTTTAGAGCCACAGGTGCTGCCCTATGCTGGTAATTTTTTATGCTACTTAATTTTAAGACTTACTATAAAGCTATATTAATCAAAACTTTGTGGTCTTGACATAAAGATATACAAATAGCTCAGTGAGACAGTCCAGAAATAGACCTGTGTTTTTACTATAAGTTGATTGTTTTCCATAGTGGGTAAGTCAATTCATTGGAGGAAAGGAAAGTCTTAACCAAAAATTCTAGATGACTTGGATGAATAGGGGGACCTTGATATCCATCTCATGCTGTATGCCCCAGTGAATTAGTAATTAATTATAAACCTACACATAAAAGCAAAAATCATAAAGCTTCTATATGAAAACGTAGGAAATTATCTTTGTAACCTTTGATGAGCAAAAATTTTGTAGGTAGAACATAAATCACTATATGGGTGTTATGTTAGATACGGGACACTGATCCAGGGGAGCTTTGTAATTGGATTCCCCTGTACATTTCACCCTCCTGTGACTGTCCTTCCCTTTCTTATTAGGCTTATGCCTGATATTCAGTGACTGCTTCCAACAGAAACCAATTTTAGGTTGTGTTAATCGTTGTTAAGTAAGTAGATGTTAGATGAAGCCAAAAGGCAACAGCCATAGTCTGTTGTGGGCTGGAGTTGTAGTCTGTGAGTCTTTCTAGCTATTGAGGCCCAGTTTTGTAGCTGATTCTGCACTCCAGTTATGGGAGATCTATGTAGGAAAGTGGCAGACCTCATAGGAAGGGAAATAAATCCAAGATATCTTCAGGTACAGAATCGCTTACCCTTAAGACTTTGCTTCCTGTCTTCCATTTATAAACCAGGAATAAAACCAGCAGGAAATGGAAAATAAAAATGAAACTAAAAGATGTAGAACTACAATAAAACTAAAGTTGGAGGTGGTGCAATGTCTTAAAGAGCACAAGCAGTATGCAACTAAAATTGCATACATGAAATTTTTTTTTCCTGCTAGAATCGCTTTTTTTTGCAATTTTTGGCCAGGGCTAGATTTGAACCCGTCATCTGCGGTATATGGGGGCCAGCGCCCTACCCCTTTGAGGCACAGGCAGCACCCTTTTTTTTTTTTTTTTTTTTTTTTTTATTAATTTATTGTTGGGGAATTCAATGAGGGTACAAGAAACCAGGTTACACTGAGTGCATTTCTTAGGTAAAAACCCTCTTATAATCATGTCTTGCCCCCGAAAGGTGTGACACACATCAAGATCCCAACCCCTTGGTGCTTCCCTCTCTCTGCTCTTCCTTTCCCCACCCCTTTCTCTTTCTCTCTCTTTGCTCTTCCCTTTCCCCATCCCCACTGTGTCATTAACTGTCATTAATTGTTCTCATATCACAATTGAGTACATAGGAGTCATGCTTCTCCGTTCTTGTGATGCTTTACCAAGAATAATGTGTTCCACTTCCATCCAGGTTAATACAAAGGCTGTAAAGTCTCCATTTTTTTAATGGCTGAATAGTATTCCATGGTGTATATATACCACAGCTTGTTAATCCATTCCTGGGTTGGTAGGCATTTAGGCTGTTTCTACATTTTGGCAATTGTAAATTGACCTGCAGTAAACAGTCCAGTGCAAGTGTCCTTACGATAAAAGGATTTTTTTTCCTTCTGGGTAGATGCCCAGTAATCGGATTGCAGATCAAAGGGGAGGTCTAGCTTGAGTTCTTTGAGGATTCTCCATACCTCTTTCCAGAAGGTTGTAGTAGTTTGCAGTCCCACCAGCTGTGTAAGAGTGTTCCCTTCTCGCCACATTCACGCCAGTATCTGCAGTTTTGAGATTTTGTGATGTGGGCCATTCTCGCTGGGGTTAGATGGTATCTGAGGGTAGTTTTGATTTGCATTTCTCTAACAGATAAAGGTGATGAACATTTTTTCTTAAGTTTGTTAGCCATTCGTCTGTCTTCTTTAGAGAAGATTCTATTCATCTCTCTTGCCCATTGATGTATGGGATTGTTGTTTTTTTCATGTGGATTAATTTGAATTCTCTATAGACCCTAGTTATCAAGGTTTTGTCTGATTAAAAATATGCAAGTATCCTTTCCCATTGTGTAGGTTGTCAATTTGCTTTGGTTGTTTTCTCCTTAGCTGTACAGAAGCTTTTCAGTTTAATTAAGTCTTGTTTGTTTATTTTTGTGGTTGTTGCAATTGCAGTATCCCACAGGTTTTGGTAGCTTGTGTCTTCATTGTTGTTATGCTCAAGGAAGTTAATGATTTCCTGTTTTATTTCTTCCTGCACCCAGGTGTCTTTCAGCATAAGCTTAATTTCCATGCCTTTGTGTGGGGTTGAACATTTTAGTTGGAGTTTAGTTCCACTTTTAGTGCCTTGTGGTCTGAGAAGATACAAGGTCAAATTTCAATTCTTTTGATTCTGTTGAGGTTTGTTTTGTGTGCTAGGATATGATCAATTTTGGAGAATGTTCCATGGGGCGGTGAGAAGAATGTATATTCTTTATCTTTGGGATGGAGTTGTCTAAATGCGTCTATCAAGCACAGTTCTAGGGTCTCATTTGTGCCGTAAAAACCAGAACTTGGCACAAAAAAACTCGGCTTATACTCAAGTATATACGGTAAGTCCCTTATATCTTTGTTTAATTTCTGTTTAGAGGATATGTCCAGGTCTGTAAGAGGAGTGTTAAAGTCCCCTGTGATTATAGTATTATAGGATATCATATTGCTCAGACTAAGGTCTGTTTCAAGAATCTGGGAGCATTTAAATTGGATGCTTAAATATTTACCTTTGAAATGTCTTCTTGTATTTTTCCCTTGACCATCTTTGTCTTTTTTGACATTAATTGCTTTAAATCCACATATATCTGAAAATAAGATTGCAGCTTCTCTTTTCTTCTGAATTCCATTTGCCTGAAAAATTGTCTTACGACCCTTAATTCAGAGTTTTAATTTGTCTTTTGATGCTAGCTAGGTGTGTTTCCTGCAGACAGCAAATGGATGGCTTGTGTTTTTTAGTCCAGTCAGCCAATCTATGCCTCTTCAGTGAGGAATTCAAGCCATTGACATTTATTGAGATAATTGATAAGTGTGATAGTGTTCTATTCATCTTATTTTGTGAGAGTCCATTGGTTAGTTTTATCTTTTGCATCAGTGTGGAAGTTAGGTTCTGTCCTTTAATTTCTGAGTTCTTACTTTGCTGTTGATTCATTGTGATGGTCAGTGTGTAGAACAGGTTAAAATATTTCCTGTAGAGCTGGTCTTGTGGTGAATTTCATCAATGTTTGTATATCAGTAAATGATTTGATTTCTCCATCAATTTTAAAGCTTAGCTTAGCAGGATATAGAATTCTGGGCTCGAAATTGTTCTGTTTAAGCAGATTAAAGGTAGATGACCATTGTCTTCTTGCTTGGAAAGTTTCATTAGACAAGTCTGCAGACACCAAATAATAGGGGTAGAAACACTAGCAAAAATGAAATTCTAATTGTTGAAAAAGGGGAACGATGGAAGAAAAGAAAGAGAAAAAAAAGAAAGAAAAATCTATAGGGAAAATGTTGAAATTTAAAAAAAAACGTAAAAAACAAAACCAAAAACAAAGCAGTATATATACCTTGCTGGATATTGTCTGGGCAACAGATGATCTCCTGGGGTATGAGATGTTAATCACAATGCTGGTACAACTGTATGAGATGGAGACTGGAGGCCTCTGCTGATTTCTCAAACCCCACAGGGTGGAGGGCCTAAATCTCTCCTAAGCCTGCTTATAAGGCACTTTAAACTGCTAACCTTGGCTAAGCAGAAGCTTTCCTAGCACTTGTCACTGTGATCACTCCTGAAGTGGCTATCCACTTACCCAGTGTGCCAAATGCCATCTCATTGTATGCCCCTGAGGGCTAAAGCTGTAAGGCATTTCAGTCCCCGCCTTTAGGCTGCTCAGTCACTAGATTACTCGCTCCCACCCAATTCTTGTTCTGCGACCCTGAGGGCAGAGCTTGCTGAAGCAGTTCTCCCACAATGGCTCTGCAGGGCCCATAGCCGAACACCATTAGCTCCGTCTGGCTCAGTGGCTCAGTCTGGGGCGCTAGACAATGCTTAAAGTCCTCCACACTCTTGCCCAAGTTCTCCCAAGGTAGTTCAACTGAGTGCCAAGTCCAAAAACACCAAAACAGCTCACAGGTAAGGCCTTTCCAGTTTGCAGTCTCACTGCTGCTATACTTATAGCTGCTGGTGGGATTAGACCGAATAAACACACGCAACCACTTGCCAGTTCTCTACTGCTTTTGTCCTCCTCACGGGGTCCAGAAGTCCACGCTGACTCCCTGTATCCCCAAAGGGATGTTTCTGGGCAGATCCCACCAGCCAGAGATACCTGGAGTCTTCTCACCCCAGAGTTTACTGAGCCCAGTTGCAAGGAAGCTGTTATTTGGACACCATCTTACTCCTCTTCCTACCCCCCCATCCTTGAAATTTTAAAGCTAAGAATACTCAGTTGATTTTTGCAATTATGAATATTTATGGTCATATATTTTGTTTAGTGGACCTTGTACACTATGGTGATCCCATAAGATTATAAAGGAGCTGAAAAGGGCTGTGCCTGTGGCTCAGTGGGTAGGGCACCATCCCAAATATCAAGGATGGCGGGTTCGAACTCAGGCCCGGCCAAACTGCGACAAAAAAATAGCCAGGGGTTGTGGTGGGCACCTGTAGTCCCAGCTACTTAGGAGGCTAAGGCAAGAGAATTGCCTAAGCTCAGGATTTGGAGGTTGCTGTGAGTTGCGAAGCCACAGTGCTTTACTGAGGCACGCCATGACGATCAAGTGAGACTGTCTCTGAAAAAAAGGCTGAAAAATTCCTGTCACCTAATGACATTGTAGCCATCTTAATGTTGTCCTGAAAGGGTTACTCTCATGCTATGGTGATGTGGTGTAAACAAACCTGTGCTGCCAGTCATACAACAGCATAGCGCATACAACTATGTACAGTACATAATACTTAAAAATTATAATAAATAACCGATACTGGTTTATGTAGGTATTACACTAATTATTTTGGAATATATACCTTGTACTTAAAACAATGTTAATTGTAAAATAGCCTTAGGCAGGTCCTTCAGGAGGCATTTCAGAAGAAAGCACTGTTAGCAGAGGAGATGATAGCTCTGTGCATGTTCCTGCCCTGAAGACCTTTCAGTGGGACAAGCTGTGGAGTTGGAAGACAGTGGTATTGATGACTCTGACCCTATGTATGCCTAGGCTAATGTGCATATTTGTGCCCGATTTTAACAAAATTTAAGAAATGAAAAACATAAAATGTAAAAATAGAAGATGTTTTTAAAATTTGGATATAAAGAAGCATATTTTTGTACAGTGTGTTTTTGTTTTAAGCTAAGTGTTATTATAAAACAGCCCAAAAGATTAAAAATGTAAAGTTTATAAAGTAAAAAAGTCACAGTAAGCTAAGGTTAATTTATTATGGAAGAAAAAGTTTTGTTTTATAAATTGAGTGTAGCCTAAGTGTCTAGTGTTTATAAAGTCTACAGTAGTGGACGGTAACATCCTGTGTCTTCACTTCACTCACCACTCACTCACTGACTCACCCAGCACAACTTCTAGTACTGCAGGCTCCAGGCAAGTGTACCATTTTTTATCTTTTATACAGTATTATATTATTTTTTTATTTTTTATTTTTTTTGAGACAGAGTCTCATTTTGCCACCCTCGGTAGAGTGCCGTGCCATCACAGCTCACAGCAACCTCAAACTCTTGGGTTTAAGGTATTCTCTTGCCTCAGCCTCCCAGGTATCTGGGACTACAGGTGCCTGCCACAAAGCTCAGCTATGTTTTAGAGACGAGGTCTTGCTCTGGCTAAGACTGGTCTTGAACCTGTGAGCTCAGGCAATCCACCCTCCTTGACCTCCCAAGTGCTGGGGTTATAGGCGTGAGCCACCACGCCCAGCGTATACAGTATTTTTTTACTTTACCTCATGTATGTTTAGATACACAAATACTTAGTTGCAGTTGCCTATGGTGTTCAGTACAGAAAACAAGTTGTAGAGGTTTGTAGCCTAGGAGCAGTAGGTCATTCATATAGCCTTGATGTGTATTAGACTTCTACCATCTCGTTTTCTGTAAATACAGTTGTTGATCACACAATGATGAAGTTACCTAATGATGAATTTCTCAGAATGTATCCCTGTCTCACTCTGTTGCCCAGGCTGGCGTACAGTGGTGCGGTCCTACCTTATTATAGACTCAAACTACCAGGCTGAAGCTATCCTCCCACCTCTGCCTCCCATTAGGTAGGTCTGTAAGGTGTATACCACCATGACCCAGTAATTTTTTAAATTTGTGTATAGAGATGAAGTCTTGCTACATTTTTTCTTTTTTATGTTTGTAAGAGACAGATAAGATAATCAGTTTAAATAAGTTGAGAACCTTTTTGGTAACAAAATTGAAATTGTAGGGAATAGGAGTAGGTTGATTTAATTTTGACTGTTTTTTCTTTCTTGGTGGTTCATTTTTCAGTTGATGCCATCTTATAGTTGATGAAATATGTCATATGGTTAGTATTGAAAATTTAGAAAATATAGATGACAAGATAAATGCAAGAAATCTGAGAGATAGTTATTTATAGTTTGGTGTCAATGCTCTGGTGATTCTCTATATAACATAGATATGCAAATAGGCACCTATACGATATATATTTTTGCCAGATCTAATTTTTTTAGCTTACATTTTAAATGACTGGTTAGTATTTCATTGTATAGATACACTGTGATTCGTTGAGTTACTCTCTGATCAGGGGCTCAAATCCTGAAACTTGGTGCTTATCTCCCTCAGCACTGCCCTCAGTAGGGCCCAACAGTATGGCCTCAGTTTTTTTATCTTGGCCACTCTGAAAGGCCAAACAGTGAGATCCTTTTTTTCTCAGGGGCATGGGAAGCTCTTACAGTTACTTGGCTTTTAAGGAATGGAAAAAGACAAATGTTAGAAGCATTAGGAAGTAAGAAATGGTGGGAATTAGTGATTGGATGTATTTGTGTCATGTCTTGTGGCCTCTCACCACCTCTTGGTCCTGTATAGTGCTAAACATGGACTGTGTGCTCTTGACGTCAGCAACAGACACCTGCCAGGCCCTGGGCGTCTGATTCTGCTCCCTCCACCCTCCTTTCCAGGTTCTCTTGGCTTTCTTGTTTCTCATTGATCTCCAGCCCTCCAGTCTCCTTTGTGCTGCCTGAGGGCTCACTGTCTATCCACCCAGAGCATTTCTCTCTGTTGCACTGCCTGTCTGGAATGCCTTTTGGACAGCTATTATACTTTCTCTCATTCTCCACGGTTCAGTATAGCCACCCCCTCTGCAGAGACACCTTCCCCTTTTGACCTTCCTCCTCTTTACTAGTTGTACCATCATTCCTTGTAAAATCTTTCAATGATTTGTGTCTTTCTCCCCCTCTTTGTTGACCATGGTATCCCGTGTCCAGCAGTTAGCAGATACTCAGATGTTGTTTGACCAAATGAGTTGTATTGAATAGTTTTGAATAATCTGAACTTGAAGAGAATGCAAACTGTTTTTTTTTTCCCCTCCTAGAGAGCAGTATTAAGTCCCACAAGTTATGGGTCCCAGAAAGAGGCAAATTGATCAGCTTTCCTCAGAGTTGCTTAACAATTGTTAATGCAAGAAAATGAGGCAAAAATCTCAATCCTAGAGATTTTGACAATGTTCCTGGGAAAAACACGAACTGCAGACAAGCCGTGGCTTTTTGTTTTTCTGAAAGGGAAGTTGGTACCTTCACCATTTTAAGGGCATGCAGAGAAAAGGGAAAGGTGAGGTGGGGCTGGTAAGTCAAAGTGATTATGTTCTTTTGAGGCACAAGAAATTTATATTTTATATAAAAATAAAGGAATTAAAGAAGGAACAATTGGCTCAGTGCCTGTAGCTCATGTGGCTAAGGCGCCAAACACGTATACCAGAACAGGTGGGTTCAAATCCAGCCTTGGCTTGCTGAACAACAATGACAACTACAACCAATACATAGGCGAGCATTGTGGCGGGTGCCTATAATCCCAGCTACTTGGGAGGCTGAGGCAAGAGAATCTCTTAAGCCCAAGAGTTGGCGGTTGCTGTGAGCTGTGACGTCACACACTCTACACAGGGCGACAGCTTGAGACTCTCAAAAACAAATAAATAAAGAAGGAACAATTATGTAAATGCCCCTGGGTAGAGAGAAAGATATCTGATTCTGTCTTGTCTCCTGTTAACCTGTAAGATAAAGTTGTAATTCATTATTGTGGAATTAGAGAGGCGTTGGTTTTAGCTACAGTCTGTCCTTGCTCATGGTAGGTTAGTTAGGAATTTTGTTAATGAATTATCTGTTGAGCCAGTTCTTCAGAGCTGCCTGAGGCTTTTAACTTTCTCTGTTTTGTAAGGAATTGGGTAGGAGTGGCCCTGAGACTTTGATTTTCTTTTTACGCAGTGGAATGACTTAGTTGTCACGAAGAGTACGCAGTGACTGGGTCTTGAAGGTATTCCTGTGTTGGGATTGGCTACATCATTTCTAAGCCCCCTTTCAACCCTTAAAACTGGGATGAGCATTTTCATTTATGCAGTTACTAGTCTGCCATTCTTGTTTCAACTGCAGACCTGGATTGTACCACTAGGTGGCACTAGATGATTGCTTTGAAATCAGTTCGTTATACTTAACACCCTCAACATACATTTGAAACAAGGTTTCGCCAAAGTCTTCTTACTATGTGGAATGCGTGCTTTTTCCTATTTTCTTCTATTTTGCTTTATTTAAAAATGTAATTTTCCAAACTAATTGGTTTTAAATTAATGGATCATAACTCATGGTTTGAAACATACAAATTTAGATAACTGAACAAGTTTACCTTTATAAAACTCTGTGGGTATGCTTTTTTTTTTTTTTTCTTAAATCATAGCTGTGTACATTAATGCGATCATGGGACACCATACACTGCTTTTATAAACTATTGACACATTTTCATCACACTGGTTAACATAGCCTTCCTGGCATTTTCTTAGTTATTGTGTTGAGACATTTATATTCTACACTTACTAAGATTTACATGTACCCTTGTAAGATGCACCGCAGGTGTAATCCTACCAATCACCCTCCCTCCGCCCATCCCCCCCTCCCCTCCCTCTCCCTCTTCCCCATATTCTTAGGTTATAACTGATTTATGGCTTTCATATGAAAGCCATAAGTTAGTTTCATAGCAGGTTTGAGTACATTGGATACTTTTTCTTCCATTCTTGAGATACTTTACTAAGAAGAATATGTTCCAGCTCCATGCATGTAAACATGAAAGAGGCAAAGTCTCCATCTTTCTTTAAGGCTGCATAATATTCCATGGTGTACATATACCACAATTTATTAATCCATTCGTGGATTGATGGGCACTTGGGATTTTTCCATGACTTAGCAATTATGAATTGGGCTGCAATAAACATTCTGGTACAAATACCTTTGTTATGATGTGACTTTTGGTCTTCTGGGTATATACCTAGATTATAGGATTGAATGGCAGATCTATTTTTAGATCGCTAAGTATTCTCCAAACATCTTTCCAAAAGGAATGTATTAATTTGCATTCCTGCCAGCAGTGTAGAAGTTGTTCCCTTTTCTCCACAACCACGCCAACATCTCGGGTTTTGGGATTGTAATATGGGCTAATCTG
>CAUYPK010018704.1:0-18611 GCA_963574355.1 Loris lydekkerianus
ACCATGGAATATTATGCAGTCTTAAAGAAAGATGGAGACTTTACCTCTTTCATGTTTACATGGATGGAGCTGGAACATATTCTTCTTAGCAAAGTATCTCAAGAATGGAAGAAAAAGTATCCAATGTACTCAGCCCTACTATGAACCTAATTTATAGCTTTCACATGAAGGCTATAACGCAACTATAGCACAAGACTATGAGGAAAGGTCCAAGGAAGAGGAAGGGAGGGGGGAGGTTAGGGTGGAGGGAGGGTTATGGGTGGGGCCACACTTACGGTGCATCTTAGAATAGGTACAGGTGAAGCTTACTAAAGGCAGAATACAAATGTTACATACAATAACTAAAAAAATGCCATGAAGGCTACATTGAACAGTTTGATTAGAATATTTCAGATTGGATATGAAACCAGCACATTGTACCCCTTGATTGCACTAATGTACACAGCTATGATTTAACAATAAAAAAATAAAAATAATAAATCACAACAGCAATAGAGACAAACATTTTCTTGCATATGTTTTTGAGTATCTACCATGTGTCAGAAACAATTCCAAGGGCTGGAGATAGAGCACCCTGAAATGCGTGTGAGGTGCAGCAGGGTCTGTGCCAGTCCTCACAGTGAGCAGGGGAGGAAGGTTCTTTGATGAGTGGGGACCCCAAGACCTGGGCAGGGTCCTTGTGTCTGAGATGGGGCAGACTCAGGCTCCTGCTCGTATCTGCCTGCATCCAGATCCCCTCTTTGTCTCTGTGTCCTGCTGGAGCTGCCTGAGGCTCTCAGTCCCTGCAGGCTGCTGTGACAAGATACCATATGCTGGGCATCTTGTTATTATAAAAGCATTTATTTGTGATGGTCCTGGAGGCTGGGGGTCCAAGATCAAGATGCTGGCGAGGTCCACTTCTTGGCTCATAGATGGCTGTCTTCTCACTGTGTCACATGGTACAGAGCAAAGGAATCTTGTGTAAGGGCACTAATTCCATTCATGAGGGCTCCACCCTCATGACCTAATCACCTTTCAAAGACCACAGCTCTGAACACCATCACCAAGGGATTAAGTCTCAACATATGCATTCAGGGGATACACAAACATTTAGGCTATTGGAGTTGCTTTCCTTAAGCCTCTGAAACTTTCCTCTTCACATTTTTTGGATCCCTGTCCTGGGTCAGGCTGGCACAGGCTGTCACCAGGCCTGTTGAGGACCAAGCAAAGAGAGTAAAACATACAGAGAGGGGTAAACTGAGGCCAGAATTCAGAAGCTACATACAAAGAACAAAGAGTCACCTAACAGGCCAATTCAGTCTGGAAGAAAATACCCAAACACCTGCCTCTCCATCCTAAAACTTCTAGATGATAGCCACTAATACCCCCCTTTCAAGGACAGCACAAGCTCTCACATCTAAAAGGGGTGCAGTGTTCAGGGGGAGCAGGAAGGACCTCAGTCCTCTGACACCATTTGGCAAGGCAGGCAGTTGTCCTTTGCCAAGGACAGTGAGATGGCAAGGTCACTAGGAGACCCCCCAAGGGGACATGGAGAATTGTAAGTTAAGTGAGCAAGAAATGCGTTGTAGTGGGTTAAATTGCTTTTCCCTCCCCAGTATGTGGTCAAAACCTAACCCCGTACCTGTGACTCTGACCTCATTCAGAAATGGGGTCCTTGCAGATATAACCCAGTGAAGACGAAGTCTTACTGAACCAAAAAATAAGTATCTTCGTAGGAGAAAGGAGAGAGGTATTTGCATGTACAAAGAGGAAACATGCAGAAAAGAAATCCAGGAGAGGAAAAAGGCAGAAGGAAGCTAGAGTGATGCATCCACAAGCCAAGAACACAGAGGGCTGCAGGCCACGCCAGAAGCCACCGAGGGGCAGGACCCAGATGCTCCTCAGACTCCCAGGAGAGACTGCCCTGCCATCTGCCAGTGCCAGGGTTTCAGCCTTCTGGGAGAACATGCTTCTGAGTTTCATGTGGCCCAGTTTGTGGTGCTCTGTTAGGAGAAGCTCTGACACACATATGGGGAACAAAGAAAAGCAAGGGACTCTGCTGGACAGGGCAGCAGGAGCACTCCTGCTCGGGCAGCTTTGCCATTTTTGAATAGAGTTAACCTCAAAAATTTAATTTATTACTTGCTAATATTTTTAAAATTTTAAATGAATCCTTCTAGCACAATAAGCTTCAAAAAGCACAAAATTAATGGAAAGTTCTCTGGCATTTGTTTCTTAATAAATTGAGGATGAACAAATAATCTGTGTAATGTGTTTATGAACAGGGACTATTCCCCATAGGTCCCTGGTGATAATCCTGAATTTATGAAAATCAGAACACAAATCTGCTGAAAATGTATCAGCATCTACTTCAAAAAGTTGGTTGTTATTCATAAAAAACTGTGACCAAAAATCATAATGCAACACATGCAGATACAGAAGGTACATTTACATACACTCTGTGAAGCATGACTTTTAATTTAGATCAATTCACTCTTCTTCTAAATTAATTGTGCTCATTGCAAATTCTAAGCTTCCGTGTGCACACGTGAGAAGTGAGGCAAGGGGTGCTCATGCGTGAGTTCCATCAGTGGAAGAAGGACTTCACAGTCCCCGGGTGCCGGGTTTCAATTACTTACCCAGTGTCATCAGATGCTGCAGACAGCAAACCCATTATGTAAATTCCAGTAAAGCATTCCAACTTTAAAGATTTAATTCATGGAATCAGAGTAAAGCCTTGAGAAATATATCCTTTTGGAAGTGAAACATCTGATATTATTGTGAATGTAGTTCAGTCACAAAATTCAACATTGAAATAAAGTCAGTTGTTTTGCAGCGACAATACAAAGTTTGGTGGCACACAGCATTGTGGGAATGTTCTTGCTCAATTAGAAAGCTTAAGGGTGTGCCTCGTCCATTTTGTGCTGCTGTAACAGGAAACACAAGACTGGGTGATCTACAGAGAACAGAGATTTGTTTCTGGCAGTTGTAGAGGCTGGGAAGTCCAAGGTCGAGGGGCCCACACAGGGTGAGGGCCTCTCGCTGCAGCATCCCCTGGGGGACATTGGAAAGGAGGGGAGCACACGTGGGAGGGCCAGGGAGGGGTCAGCCTCATCCTTTCTTCAGGAGCCCACTCTCACCATAACAGCACTGATCCATTCGTGAGGACAGAGTGGTCATGACCTAATCATGGCCTAAAGGTCTCACCTCTCAACATGTTGTGTAAGGATTAAGTTTCTACCACATGAACTCTAGAAAACATGGTCAGACCACAGCAAGATAGAAACTTGGAGAGGGTTATGGTGCAAATATAATTGGTAATTTTGCCAAACAAGCTACGATAGGAGCCTCAGACTGTGGAGCAGCTCTGAGAGAGCTCTAGCTAGTCTCAGCCTGGCTGCAGGGACCCCTGACAAAGATGCCTGTCAAAGGAACACGTGAGCTTTACACCCTTCCACGCTCCATCATCAGCTAGAGCAGCCAGGGAGGGGCTGCAGCCTGGGCAGGTCAAGATGATGCCCTGGTGGGTCTGCAGCTCAGCAGCTGTGCCGCCTCCAAATGTCTTCCTTGCCGCAGGTTCTCATGGGCCCCCCAGAGCACCTTCGTGGCCACCAGGCCTGTGTTGCTTTGGAGGTGGTGAGAGTGCCACTTCCTAGAGGATGTGACAGATGAGGGATGCCTATAGCAATCTCCAACAGTCTCCGAAGGAAAAATACAGAAATGTACATTCAAATGTCCAAGAAAGTGGAGTAACTACAAAAGCACTTAATAAATAAAAAAGGAGGGAGGCAGAACGATGGGACAAACAGAAAACAGATAGTGAGACTTTATCAGTAGTTAATGTTAAATGTAAATGGAACAAATTCTAAGGAGGAACTGAACACATTAACTTGATGAAAGCTTAATTTTGCTCATGAACAAGATTTAATTTTGAAACGTTAAGGCTTTGCTTTGGTGTATCTCAATTTGTAGGAAAAATCTTCCGAGAGAGCACCTATTTTTAATTGGATAAATTTATACGCTGTACCAGAATGGAATTAAATTGAGATGTCTTACAATTTTGCAGGATCTAAATATGGTGAAAGATTCAAAAGAACCAAAAATAGATACAATTTATTTGACACGTTTTATCTTATCTTCACCAGAGAAATGTATTCTGAATGGAGGCTTAAAGATAGTATCTATGGAAACACTTGGCCTGAAATATTTACACATTTATATATGAAGAATAGAATTAAGATTATTCTTTATTTAGCAGAAATTCTGTTGAATTTATCTGATAATTCAGCATGATTAGAGAGAATATTTTCTCAAATGTATCATGGTCAGCAGATAGGAGCCAACTGAAAGGTATGTACAATTTCAGATTTATTAATGACAAAACAAAAATTTGAGGAAGATGGTAATTTTATGAAGAGATAAAGAGACAAAAGATAAAAAGATAAATTTCATGGAAAGAAAAAAAGCTGAGATTAAAACATGGTGTATGAAATATATCAAGAAGAATCTGCTTCAGTTATTTATTTAGTATTAGGATAGTTAATATAAAGAAGTTTATTTTGCTTTCAAAACATAGATGTAAGTTATTTTTAATAAGAATTTTACTTTTGAAATGTACCTGTAGAATTATTTTATAGACTCAATCACACAATGCTATCCATTGGTTGGGATTTTCCTTATTTTTCTGTCCTCTTTGCTCTCAGAACTGTCTTGTTTGAACCACAGGTTAGAGTACTCAGTGTCTGTTCACGGGTGGGGCTGGTGGCCTCAGGCACAGCGACCGTCCTCAGAGAGGAGAAGTCTGCAGTGATGTCTGGGGGCTGACACGGGCTACCCAGGCACCTTGGAAGCTGGGCGGGGACTGGTCAGGACGCAGCTTCCTCTCCCTCTGGCCCCCAAGGGTGGTTTTGCATTCAGAATGGTCAGCGTGGCCAGGCAAGGGGATGAGGTGTCACGGAGGCAGCGGTGGTCATGGTGGGGAAGCAATGTGGTGAGTCCCGGCCCTTGTCTGAGTGCAAGGTGCTTCCTCCTTCTGAAGCTCAGCTGCTCTGGAGTTCATAAGGAGGGAGAGTGGGTGGCAAACGGACGCCTCATCAGAGCCGGCGTGTTCACCAGCGCATTTCTCTCTTGTTTAGAAGCTGCCCCCCGACTTTGGAACATCAACCAAGCCGTAGTTTCCTGGGTTTGCGGCTTTTTCTACCTTTACCCTTTGCAAACTGTCTGGAAGCAAATGTCAAGACTGAAATGCCCAACAAACAGGAAATTAGTGAGATATATTTAGTCAAATTTTGACTTCTAATTAACGAGATGGATGAATTGTCTTGCACACAGGATCTCTGTGCTGTGACCTTTCTCTTCCCCTTGTGAGGAGCACCCCAGCCCTGGGGAGTGTCCCTCCCTCACCAGCCCCGCTGGCCAAGCTGTGCGTCCTCCCTCCACATCAGCAGAGCAGCTGCTGTTACGGGGACCTGACAAACATGCTGCCCCGATGTAAAAGTTAACATGTTAGCAAAGCCAGGGTCACCCAGGGCCACTTTCCCTCATCTGCTGGGCTTCAGTCTCCCTGGTGGACGGACAAGTCACGCATCTTAACAGTGTTTTGAAGTTGTTACATAGGGTCCTGGGTGAATCCAAGAACCACCCTGAGGCTGTGTGACACCCTAGGCCTCAGGTGTCCTCAGCACATAGCAACACCCACATGGAAGGGAATTCTTATGTGCAGCATGAGGACAGTCACAGGCTGGTCACAGGGTTCTGCCACCACCCCAGCTCTTATACTCACAGCAGGTGCCACCAGAACTTACCAGGTGCCTCCCAGGGTGTGGTCTGAAACCCACCCAACATGCAGACACCCAAGCCCAGAAAGGCTTCAGAGGCTGCTCCAGGGGCCTTACAACCAACACGACCCCCAGAGCCACCTGTCCTGGCATCCCTGCAGGCCACTGCCTGGCCTTGGCCCTTATCTCCAGCTCTCCAGATTATGCCAGTTGATTCTTTTTTTTCTCTTTCTTTCTTTTTCTTTCTTTCTTTCTTTCTTTCTTTCTTTCTTTCTTTCTTTCTTTCTTTCTTTCTATTAAGTCATGTATACATAGATCATGAATACATTTATGCCTTTGTGGGATTCAATGTGTTGATTATTTGTACAAATTAGAACGCTTATATCCTACTAATTAACATATCTTTCACCTCATTTACTTAATCACAGTGTTAAGAAATTTGTGTTCAATACTAGGTAGATTTGACTTGTACCCTAGCAATATGCTCCATAGGTGTGGTCCCACCAGTAACCCTCCCTATATCGAACCACCCCCCTCCCTTCCCATCCCCACTCCTTCCCTTCTTCATCTTGGACTATAGTTGTAATTCATCTCTCATATGAAAGTGTGAGTGATTATAAATTGGTTTCATAGAAGTACTGAGTACATTGGATATTTTCTTTCCATTCCTGAGATACTTTACTAAGAAGAGTATTTTCCCGCTCCATCCATGTAAACATGAAAGAGGTAAAGTCTCCATCTTTTGTTAATGCTGATTCTTTTCTAAGAGAGAAAGCTGCTGTCATATTGTGGAACTTCTGTAGTTGTGAACTTTAGGAATAGTAGATTATGCCAAATTGATCTGAGGACCCCTTGCCTGGGACAAGCATGAAAAGGAAGGTCTAAGACTGCAAGGGTGGACCCTGTCCTGGCTCTGACTCCCAGAACCCTACGTCCACGCTGGGCCCAGAGCAGAAGGTCAGCACTACAGGAACCACCCTTCACTGCGTCCGTGGTGGTGGGAAGCTTTCCAGGCTCGGGTCCAGAGTGGAAGGTCAGCACTCCAGGGACCACCCTTCACTGCATCTGTGGTGGTGGGAAGCTTTCCAGGCTCGGGTCCAGAGTGGAAGGTCAGCACTCCGGGGACCAGCCTTCACTGCGTCCATGGTAGTGGGAAGCTTTCCAGGCTCCTGGAGGCTCCATTTCCTGGTCTGGAAAGTGAAGGAGCAGAATAAGTGACCTAAAAAGTTCCTTCCTGTCAAAATGCCAGGAGGTAGCATCCAGAAAGCCTGAGAAGAAGGGACATGCTTGCTCTGTAGTTCCCCAAGCTCAGAAGAAGGGCACACCCAGCTTTGAGGAGCAGAACCAAGGAACTGGCAGGTCCAGTCAGACCTCAGGTGGGCTGGAAGCAGCAGGAGGGAGCTGGGAGTGAAGGGCACCACAGAAAATGAGGACGTGTGAGCACAGAAGTGTCCACGGCGTCTGTCAAAGGGATGGGAGCCACCTACCGCCCTCCTCCAAGGGCTGCACTGCACCTTTGCTGCCTTCCCACCCAGCACCACGCATGTTATGTTATTAACACCTCTCACATCCTGACGGGCACTGGGAGGACCTACAAAACTTGTATTTGGTAGGACCAGGGCAGTCTCGAGATCATGGGCTGTTAGATCTGAGGGGACTAGGGACAACTGGGTGCCACTCTGACCACCAGCACCCTGGCCAGCCACCCTGCAGACAGGCCGGGAAGCAGGTGCATGGCCAGCTCAGACACAGCTGGACTGAGCACAGCAGCACTGTGGCCCGGGCAGTCACAGTTCTGTCCAACACCCACACTCCCCAGAACGGCAGTGGCCCTTCCAGCCGTTCTGACACTGGTACCCAGAGAGTGCGAATTTCAAGGTGGGTCTGATGGGCACGGTCAAAGGGACGTTCATTGTCAATGCTGGGGTTTATCTTCAGTGAGCGTTCTCTGCTGCACATCAGCCAGGGTCAGCCCGGATCTCACATGCCCAGGAGAGCTGGAGGGTGATTCCTGTGAAGCTGCTTCCTGCCTGCTGACAGCGCTTTCCAGAGGGGAGATGGACCGAGATCACAAACGCAGGTTTCCCTCTGACCTGTAGATTGTCTATGAGTCAGAGCAGGCTAGACTGAAATGGCATCTGTCTTGGGCAAGTAACTTCTCTGTGCCTCAGTGTCCCCGCCTGTGAAGAAGAACCAGAGCCCACGTTGTCTGTCATCTGCCCCCACAGTCCTGGAAGATGCTAAGTAAGGAACATGCAGATATAAACTGGATACCATCTGAGCCTGTTGTTTCTCTATAGTTGGAAGGTCTCAGCTGAAGAGACGGAGTCTTCGCAAGGCGCACACACAGTGACTCTAGTGCTTACGGAAGTCTAACAGCACTCTGTAAGACCACTCTCCAAAAAGCAACAAAAAAAAGGCCTATAAAGAACAAAACTATTCAGAGAACAGCAAGAGGTATTTTTCACAATTAGTTGCTTAATTCCAAGGATTACGGGGCACGTTCCACCGCGCAGTGAGGGTATGATGCCTAATTAAAGACTCCTTCACAAATGACACCATTAAAGCTGCTATGACCACCCATCCGAGCATTCTTATTGTGGGACCCTGTTATTGGCCCTCAGCAGTTTCTCTGGAACACGACTCGAGTTCATAAACCCAGCAAGGACCCGCCTGCCCAGTTCCAGGCAATTTCTGAAGCACTGTCCCACAGGGCTGCTGCCCTTCCATGGACAGGGACAGAATATATGGGCTGAGGGGCCTTAAATGGGGCCGAGGGGCTCACCAGATTCTCCAGGACATGCCTCTGACACCCCCTGACTCCTCCCTGGTCACCTGGGCATCTGGCCTCTCCTTACAGGAGGCCTGGGGACATTGAGGGGAGAGAACAGCTCCTACCAGCAGTTTTGCAGCCAGAAAGTCGCAAATAACCCTGGCTGTGCAGCCAGTCCTGTGTTCAGGGGCACACCGCCTTCCCACCCCAGGGAGCAGGCCTTGTTCACAGGCGTTCTGGCCTCACTCTCTCCCTCCCTGCTCCTTTCTGGAGGAAGTGACCTGTCTGGACAGTGAGTGCTCAGCTCAGAGCCTGCCTCTTCCCTGTGTGTCCCTGTCCTTATCCCTGTCCAGGTCCAGCCTGGTCACCCTGTGGGTTCTTCCCACAGAAAATCTGTAAACCTCAGGCCGGAGTCACACAGTCACACCTAACAGGGTTGTAAGGAACACTGGGTCAGTGAATTTGAGAAAGATGGAGTTAGTCTGATCAGTGGGGTCTCAGCAGACACATGAGGAAATAAACAAGGCCTCGAGCCCAGAGCACTAACATGGCCAGAGTCCCCCCAGCAGGCCCAGCCCACCCCAGGGACTGCAGCCTGCTGTGACCTGCGGCTCCTCATTAACAAGGAGGGGCCTATGCTTGCTCACAGTTACCCCCACCCAGCTAGGAGCACAGCCGGGTGCACACCCGGGCAGGAAGGGCTGCTGCCCAGGCACCCCTGGCCGCCCGCCCACACTGGGCTCTAACTGGCTGACATCCCTGCCTTTCCTAGTGTGCTGTCTGGGGGATTACATCATCTTTCCTCTGGCCGTGCTTTTAGTAAGGAGTTTCCTGGAATATCTGCAATTACATAACCGAAACCCCTAAAATGGCCCTAGTCTCTTTCATTTTTCTAAATAAATTCTTGGATTAAAGTTGAAATTTCATACAGTAAAGTGCCAAGTCATAAGTGTGCAGCGTGCTGGGTTTTCACAGCACCTGTGTCGCCACCTGCAGACAGACAGACAGCTCCCGGCACTCCGGTTTCCGGGGCCTTCTCCCCTCCCTGGCCTTGCCTTGTGGGAAGTTTGCACAAGTGGAAAGGGTCAGAGGATTTTCTTCCAGGCCCGACACCTTCTGCTCACCGCATGTCTGGAAGTCACCGGTTATTGCTCTTTAAATCTGAATTAGATGCCACAGTCTCTCGTCTCTCATTCTGCTCTGGATGGAAGTTCCTCCTTGGTGTCTGTGTGTGTGTGTGCATGTGAGCATGTGGGTCTTTGTGTGTGTGTGTGTGGGGTGTGTGTGTGTGTGTGTGTGTGTGTATGGGTGGGTGTGAGTGGGTATGTGTGGGTGCATGTAGGTGCATATGTGTGAGTGTATTCATGTGGGTGCATGTGTGAGTGTGTGTGTGGGTGCGTGTAGGTACCTGTGTGTATGTGGGGTCCTGCATGGAGCAGCACTGACTGGTCCCTAGCAGCAGGTGCCGCCAGCTCCTTCCTGTACAGCCCCCACGGTGCCTGCTCTCCACTGCTGCGCACCCTCCCCACCAGGTGAGCAGGCTGCCCTCTGTCCAGCCTGTCCCGTGTTCCCCACGTGTAGGCTTTGTCTGTATATGCTGGGGGACTGTGGGGTGAACAATTCCATGCTCATTTTTCTATGAAGTTTTCTGACTTTTTCTCACTGATGGACTGGAGGTCTTTACATGCCCAGGATGTGAGTCATGAGTTACATGAATCTTAAATATTTCCCCACTCTCCAGGCTTTGAAGCTATTATTTCATACTTTGGTTCCTATTTTTCCTCAGCATTATTTTGTAACTTTTTCTCTCCTTTGCCTTACATAGTGGCTAATTTTCTTTTTTTCCTGTCTATCAGCTCCTTGGTTATACATTCCTTTACTCTTCTTCAAAGATTATCCCAGACTTACGAAAAGTATCCTTCACTTGTAGAAATTCTAAAATCAATTTTATAAAATAAAATAAAATGCATATTTATATGTTATGTATTTACATATAAACCTATATTTATGTTATACAAATACATAATGCAATTATACATTTTTGTATAATTTTGTAAGTTTACACAATAAAAATACTCTAAGAGACTTTTAACATTAGGGAAGGGCCTGAGAATGCATAGGCTCCGTTCTAGTTTTTGCACATAAAACTTGCCATCATGGCTGAGTGCCCGTAGCATAGTGGTTATGGCGCCAGCCACATACACCAAGGCTGGCGGTTCGAGCCCAGTCTGGGCCAGCTGAACAACAATGACAACTGCAACAACAACTCTGGATGTTGTGCAACCACCGCCACCATCCACCTTCAGAACGTCCTCACCTTCTCCCACTGAGGCTCCGCCCCACTGAACACTGACTCCGCCTCCTCGCCCCAGACTCTGAAAACACCATTCTACTTCCAGTGTCTGTGCACTTGACCCCTGGGGTCCTCAGTAAGTGGGATTGTACAGTATTTACCTTTTGGAAACTGGCTTATTTCACCTGCCGTAATGTCCACAAGGCCCCCAGACTGTGGCCTGGTCAGCACTCGCTTCCGCTCTGAGGCTAAGTAATTCTCCATTGTTGGTATCCACCCCATCTGCTGGCAGACACTCGGGTTGACAGCTTTGGCTATTGTGAATAATGCTGCTATGAAAATTGTCCTATGAGTATCTCCTGAAGACCCTATTTCCAATTCTTTTGGGCGTATACCCAGAATTGGAATTGCTGGGTCATGTGGTAAAGGAACCACCTTGCTGTTTCCCGTAATGGCTGCAGCGTTCTGCATTCCCACCAACCACACACAAGTTTCCAGGGTCTCCACAGCCTCGACAGCACTTGTCACTGTGTTCCTTTTCCTCTTTTCCGAATGACAGCCATCTTAACGTGAGGCGACCCAGTCCCGTAAAATATTCTTGTCCTCGTTTTCGGTGGGTTTCCTATAATACCCCAGCTGTTGCTTTCTTTTTATTTATTCTTCTCAGGAAGAATTTCTTAATTCTGTGACTTAACGCCTGAATTGTTTTAGAAAATTCTCCCCCGGTGTATCTTCAAGTGTTGCTGTGTCCTATCCCCTCTGGCTCTCATTTGTGTATATTAGACCTTTCTGGGGCCGTTTTCCATGTGTCTTTTATGTTCTGATTCTGCACATATCATCATTTTTGCCTCTTGGTCTCTTCCTCTGACTATTTTCTACTCAGCCACCTTCCAGTTCAGTAACATTTCCTTTCGGTATGTCCAATCTGCTATTAAAATCTACCTGATGACTTCCTTATTTAGTTACTTTATTTTCTAGTCCTATTATAGTATTTTCATTTGATTCTTTTTATAATTTTCGACTTTCTCGAAGTTCCTCATGTTTTAATAAGTTGTTTTAAAGTTGACTGTGACTTCCGCCCCTGTCTGTCCTACCCATCTGTTGGCACACTCGGTCCCCCTGGTTGGGGGTCATCAGTATCCTCCTATCCTCTCTGACCTGCTTGGTAATTTGATCAAACACTGACATTGTGTGTTCACTATTTGAAGTACAGTTTGAGGTTCTGAGTTATACTGAGTTTTCCTTCTCCAAAGAGGGTGTATTTTAGGTTCTGGTAGTCAGTTGAGGGGAAGGGCACCAGGCACCATCTGGAGGTGAGTGACTTGGTGGTTGAGTGGCTGATCTACTGACTTCTGCTGACTCTGGGTTTGCACTGGGCCCTTTCCAGTGGGCATTCACTACACCTGTTGTCCCCAGCCCCGGGGACTAGCTGGCACTTCTCAGCCCTTTAGTCCCACAGCTGGGCATTCTGCTCCACTGGCCAGTCTCCTGGGCCAAAGCTACCAAACACCTCATGTGAGGAAGAAGAGCCTCATGTTGGGTTATTTTTTTGTTTTCCTTCTCTCCAGGGTCTCAACCCCTCAGTTACTCTCACCTTGGTTGTTCTCTGGTGCCTTTAAGCAAATGTTTGCAACACACTTTATTCAGATGTTTAGAGATGGTCGTCAGTGGCCGTGGTTAGTGGACTTGCCATTGTAAGAAGGGGACGTCTTCCCTGTGGCTTTTAATACCTCGTTTGGCACAAGTGAGTGGTAAAAATAAACTCCACTCGTATTCCCTTCTTCACTATGACTAGTGCTGGGTTAGGCCTCTAGAGGCCTGTGTCTGCTGACTCCTCGAAAAACCCTGCCATTTGCAAGGTGCGAGGGGCGGAGCCAATGACTCACTCCAGCCATCTCCCCGTGCAGTTTCCAGATTATTAGGGATAAGTGGGAGTGCTGTCTGACAACTTCCAGGCAGCTTTAGATGGCACTGCTTTGTTTTGTTAAAAAGAAAGCAATAATGATGATCTCCTCAAGGGCTGACCTATCCCCGATAGCCGCTGATCTCCTGTGTCGCCCCTGCCCAGTGCTGACTTCTGCAGGTGCCTTCCTGCCCTCCTCAGAGTCTCCACCCTGTCCTTCACCTTGAGACGTTCTAAGAAGTTGGGAACTGCGTTTTTCTCAACGTATTCTGCAAATCGTCACAGAGGGGGTGAAAGAAGAAGAGACTGCACACACCCCACTTTATCCTCTGCCACCCCCAGTTTGGAAACAGTCATGAGAAACCTCATTCACCAAGAACCCCAGAGGGTAACACCAGCCAGACGCACTCTCTCAGCCTGAAAGGTGGCAATGCACCACGGTGGAATATTCTGGAGTGGAAACTGTACACCAGGGAGACCTGCAGAGTGAGGGGCTTGAGGACAGCCATGGCCATGCAGTGCCAGCCTCTCGTGGATTCTGATTCAGACAAGCGAAATGTGGAAGGGAGAAATGATGTCATGAGGCGGCTGGAAACGTGAACACCAACCTAACGTTTAATATGAAAGACTTTCTTGGCATGCCCTCAAAGCCGTTATCTTGCCTAGAAATATGAGCCCTTACCTTTTAGAAATGCATGTAGAAACATTTATGTAAGATATTTTATGATGTCTTAGTTTGTTTCTAAAGAATTCGGAGGAAGGAGGAGGGAGTTTGGATCAAAACAGAGATTGGCCCTGGGGCAATGCTTGAAGCTGCCTGCCGGGGACATGAAGATACAGCGTTGTATTCTCTCCACCTGTGTCTTTGTACATGAAGAAGTTTAAAACATGCCAGGAATAAACAGCTCTTCTCCAACTCCGCCTTTGATCAGCCTCAGTCTGGGCCCTGCCTCGCTCCTTCCCATCCCTCGAGTCTCCTGAGTGAACGACTGCCTTGTGCGCCGCCTCCCACAAGATAGTGAGTTTGCTGGTGCTGTCCAGTCAGCAGAACCCCCACTTCATTTATCTGTTCTTCTCATTAAGAGAACGCGCTCCCTCTGGACAGCTTCCCAACGCCTCCGAAGTCGAGGCAGATGCTAACAACTCATCTTTGCTGGAGAAGTAGAGTCTACGGACCCTCCACGCGATCACTGAACCATCCCAAACGGGGGATGCTGAGTCAAGCGTCGAGGTTGGCAGAGAAGCCCTCAATCTTGTGAGGAACGGGGGACAAAATATAAACTCTACACCCAGAATTAGCATTCATGCTGAGAAGTCATTCCTGCATGGACCCCGAGTCCCAACCCACTCACCTGCTCACTGGAGATGGAAGCTGCAGTCCCAGCCTCCCTTGAACACTCGCTAGCCAGGAGCTGGGAAAGTGCCTTCCCCAGTTAGAAAATGCATTCCCCTTTGTCCCTGGCGTGAGCCAAGCTGAGAGAAGCTGAGGTCCAGCGGGGTGTTAGAAAACAGGGATTCATGGGAAAATTTGTCCCTGCAGGTCAGACGCTTCAGTTAATTCTTTAATTAAACAATTTGTTAACTAATGTGATGTTTTTTGGCTTTTGGTCACAGCATGTTTTAGACAAACTTTTGGGTGGAGAATGTCTGCGAGACAGGTAATTCAGCCAGTCTGGTGTTTCCCCTCATGATATCCCCACCCTGTGGACTGCCATCTGCACTCCGGAGTCACAGACTCATCCAGGAGACTGGTGGAGACACACCTCCTCCCTGACGTAGTGTCCTCAATCAGGCCGCCCATTCTGCAACTGATGCACAGGCCAGTGGGGCACTGGTTGCGCCCTTGGCAGTGAAATCCCCAGTTTATTACACTGCTCTTTGCCCAGGAGCATGGCCTACAGGAAGGGCTTAGAGGGAGGCTTGTGCCACTCCTCCCACTGACCCCACTACTGGCCAACAGAGCAGGTTCACTGAGGAAGGTGTGCTGTGAGGCTAAGTGCAAATCTCACCACTTCTCAGAAATGCTCTGGACACCAGGACTGCTGGGCAGCGGACTACCTGAGGAAGTTCTGCCAGCCACAGGTGTCATTGACAGGGACAGTAGAGCCACACAGGGGAAAGAGGGCTTGGGAGTAAGTGTCCAGCTCCCCTAGCTGCAGCTTTGGGGTGGGGTCTTGACTGTGAGACCCAGCTGCTTCCAAACCCTGCTGTGTACCGTCCTGGGGCCATCCTCTGTGCCACCTCATCTGGGAATGAGCAACTGGCTGGAGGAAAGGACTGAGCCAGGAAGAACTCAAGCCCCACAACCTGGGATTCTAGCACCTTCCTCCCTCTTTCTGGCCAGAGAATAGTGAGAAACTGCAGTTGTCTGCAAGCAAGTTCCATCCTCCCTGGAGGGGGCGGAAGGGAGGGGGCTCCAGGCTGGGTTGACCCCCTTCCACAGGTGAGCACAGGGAGGCCCTCCCTGTGGCCAGGCGGGCAGACACCTTCTCTGCCCAGGAACCCACTCCACAGCCCTGGGGCGTGGCGTGGCCCCCTGAATGCCAGGCTGCCCGTCTGTCTGTGCACATGGACAGGAATGGCACAGAGACACTCGCTGTTCTCAGGGGAGGACAGGCAATTTTTAGAAAGCATCTGTTCCATGTTTGAGGTGAAATCCAGGAAACTGTGAAGAGAGGAAGAGTGAGATACCAAGTGACAGACTAGGATGAAGATGGAGCTGGCGGAGAAGCCGGGGACAGCATGGTGGGGCTGGGCAGGAGGAGGAGATGTGACATCGCCTTCAGGGGCGGAGAAAGCTAGCCCCAGCTGCCCTCTCGGGGTGTAGAGGGAAAGAAAGGACAGGAAGGACAGGCACCATGATGGAGAAGGTGACAGGTGAGAAAGACCGGACGCAGACCACGGGCAATTGTGGCCCAGGTGCAGCGGGAGTAGGGTGAACGGGGCAGTCACAGCCCGGTCGGAGGCGTCCCTGAGCTGAGGCAGGGCCTGAGTCTGGGGCTAGCAAAGGTCATACCCAGTCCCAAGGCAAGCTGTGTGATGACAGGAGCATGTTCACGCGTTCCGCACTCTCACTTGGAGGATAGAAATACAGGAACAGATGCTGAGGGGAGCAGACGGTATTCCCAGCACTCGGGCCTTGCCCCAGTTGGAAGCCAAGTTATCATTAGGAAAGTCTCTCCACTGTCACCCAGCACCTCCCCACCCCCCAAAATGCTCTGAGCATTAGAGACAGATTATAAATAATCTAGTTTTAAAATTGGGTGGCATGTCCTGCAGTCTGAATAGACGGTCCCCGGACGTGACCCCTGTCTCTGCACTGCCCGCCCGCCCCCACCTGCAGGCCCTGCCTCTGCCTGTGGGGCTGGGGCACAGAAGTGTGGGCCCAGCTGGCCCTTCCTTGCCTTTGGTCCCCTGCCCACCCCTGCTGCCCAGCCAGCTCCTTCCTGCTCACTACAGCCCACAGCAGCAGCACCTCCTCCATGGACCCCCCCTTGATCTCCTTCCCCACCCACGCTCACCTCCGCAGTCTGACCCGGGAAGTCACGTGTTCCTGGTGTGGCTCGGTCTGGCCTCCCTAGGGCCTGGCCCCTGCTGTTCCCTCTCAAGTTCTTGACATGTCTTTACTGAATCTGACTGGGCTTTAAGTTCCAACTTAGTGTCATTATTTTGGCAATTTAGCCTCACAACGCACCTCCCCTTGGTGAACTGCCTCTGTTGGCCAACAGCCACCAGGAAGGAACCAGCGTCCCAGCAGCTGCCAAAACGTGTCACCACAAGTTCAGGAAGCACAGATGTGGCTCTCCTGACTTGCGCCGGTGCCTGGCTTTGGGAGTCTCCATGTTTTATATCAGTCCTGTCATCACCTGAGCTGTCACTCCCACGGAGCCAGCAACTGTGGCAGAAGGCAGTGCTTAGCCTTCCTGAAATGACAAGGCCTGTGCAGCACATGGTGTGGCTGGCCTTGTCATACAGAGGGAAATGTGTCAAAGGCATCGGAGGAAACTGACCGCTTTGCCCGGGAGGGGACGCACCTGCTGAGCAGGGAAGGCCAGCCAGGCTGGGCGTGGTGTCCAGGCAGTCCCAATGTGTTCAGATCCTGGAGGGCTTGGAGGGGAGAGACAGGTGTGACGAAGGGGACACCCCAGTGCCTCGGTGGATGCCTGGAAGGCCTATGACCACAACCTGGCCCTGCTCACACCAGCACACAGAGGACACGTGCTGTCCTCCCCAGAGGGCCAGCCCCAGGAGGTTCCCAGAGAAATACCTGAGCCTGTGGCTGTAGGTGACCCACAGAGGCCACTGAAGTCCAGCTCTGTGCCATAGCATCAGCACAATGCATCAGCTGCTTCCCTATGCTGGGGAATGGGGTGTCCACAGGGGACACTGAGGTACAGCCGGGGGGAATCATTGTCCAAGGATGTGTGACCATCAATTAGCAGTGTCCTCAGTCTCAGGCTTGCTGGATGCTGCTGTGCTGCCCAGCAAGGTGCAGAGAGGGTGGGGGTGCAGGAGATAGGACAGGCAGCACCCAGCTGAGGAGTCAGCTCTGCTGACAGGCCCCCAGGAGCCTTGTGAGCCCCTCTGGGTGAGGGGCTGTGGCCCCGAGCTTCCTCCGCCTGCAGATAGGACTGAAAGCCTGGGAAGGGGTGTGGAGAGCAGGCCCCAGCTAGGAGCCAGACCTATCATCCCCGCCAGCGTCCCCAAATCCCAGGTCCAGGCACCCTCCTCCTCTCCGGGACCCTCAGTTTCCCTGTCTGTGAGACAATAGGCTGAGTTTTCAGAATCTCCAGGACAGGATGCTCATTTCTGTGCTTCGACCTGCAGGGAAGTCCTGGCAGGACTAGGCAGGAGCCAAGCCTCAAGTTTTTGCCTGAACCAGCCTGCTGCTCTGTGACCACTGGAGAGAGGGGAGCACCAGGCACTGTCTGTCTAGCCTATGGGGTTAGGGTTAGGGTCAGGGTGAGGGTCGGAGCCTCCGTCACTCTCTGGCTGAGACCAAGGCTGAGGCTGTGGACACACCAGCTACAGCTCACGGCCTCCTGCCGCGTCACACTCTGACTCTGCTTTGTACACAGAAAGGTCAAATGACTAACTTCAACTGTTCTATATTCCAGGTGACTGCCACCAGAAAGATCAAAAGTGGGCTTCATCGGACACAATTGAGTTTCCCAGATAGAGCCACAGGGCCTCCCTGGGGCCTGTTGTCATCATGAAAGGCAGGCAAGTCCCTGCAAGTCACGGAGTCACACTAAATTTGGCAAGTGCTTCCTCAGGCCTGTTTGCCTATAAACAAACTTCCCAGAACACAGAATTTCTTGGGGCAACGGTATACTGTTTTTCCACTTTCTGCCCCTGTGTTTTTCCAGAACCTTTCTACTGATGGCCCTTCCCAGCACTGCCCAGGAATTGCCTCTAGTTTCCACCCACACAATGAGTGTAAGTGAGGGTGAGAAGGAACAGGTGAGGGAGAGGAGGGGCAGGTGAGGGTGAGAAGGAACAGGTGAGGGAGAGGAGGGAAAGGTGAGGGAGAGGAGGGAAAGGTGAGGGAGAGGAGGGAAAGGTGAAGGAGAGGAGGGAAAGGTGAGAGAGAGGAAGGGCAGGTGAGGGAGAGGGTCTGCAGGTGAGGAGAGGAGGGACAGGTGAGGGTGAGAAGGAACAGGTGAGGGAGAGGAGGGGCAGGTGAGGGAGAGGAAGGGCAGGTGAGAGAGAGGAAGGGCAGGTGAGGGAGAGGAGGGGCAGGTCAGGGAGAGGGTCTGTAGCTGAGGGAGAGGGTCTGCAGGTGAGGAGAGGAAGGGCAGGTGAGGGAGAGGGTCTGTAGGTGAGGAGAGGAGGGGCAGGTGAGGGAGAGGGTCTGTAGGTGAGGAGAGGAGGGGTAGGTGAAGG
>CAUYPK010018705.1:0-13090 GCA_963574355.1 Loris lydekkerianus
GACTCAGCAAAGCCCGGCCTGAAACTGCCTCTACCTAGATACAGCCAATGTGGTACCATGCCACTGGCCCGACCCTGTCACGCACCTCTTCCCCTGCCTTCTTTCCCCGCCCCTTCTCCACAATAAAAAAATAAATAAATAAAATAAATAAATAAATAAAAAATAAATAAATAAAATAAATAAAAAATAGCCAGGCATTGTGGCAGTCTCCTGTGATCCCAGTTACTTGGGAGGGTAAGGCAAGAGAATCACTTAAATCCAAGTGTTTGAGGTTGCTGTGAGCTGTGATGCCACAGTACTCTACCAAGTACTGTACTGGAACTCTACCAATAGAAAGACTGTGTCTCAAAAAAAAAAAAAAAAAAAAAAAAAAAATTTTGAATATCTCAGAATTTTGCGTCTCCAAAAATAAATGAGTAAACATTTTAAAATATCATTCCTTAAATTCTGAAAATGAGAAAACCGAAACTGAAAAACAATGAGTGACCTTTTCATAGATAATTAGGGAGCTGGGACCATCACTGGAAATATAACCTGTTATCATATGATTCTTAGGCCATTGTTTACTCTCTTGTCTTTGGCTGCCCAGTTGCTAATGCAATGAAATTCTTCAGATCTGGGGCCAGGTTTGGTGGATTACTTGAGTTCATGAGTTCAAGACCAGCCTGAGTAAGACCGAGACCCCCATCTCTAAGAATAGCCAGGTATTGTAACCAGTACCTGTAGTCCCATCTACTCAGGAGGCTGAGGCAGGAGGATCACTTGAGCTCAAGACTTTGAGGTTGCTGTGAGCTATACAGCCATAGCACTCTACTTCTGGCAACAAAGTAAGAATCTGTCTCAAAAAAAAAAAAAAAAAATTTTTTTTCAGATTTCTATTCATGTTTGCTATATATATATAATAAATATATATATATATTTTTTTTTCTATTGTTCTTTGGACCAGTTATCTCCCAGATTCATGAGGATATTGTTTAGAAGCAAACAATTATATCTTAACTGCTATTTATTTGCCTAAATCCAAAAACACATTTTTGTATTTAAAATTTAACTTTTCCATTTTAATGTATTTAGCTTATAATTGAGAGTAATTATTCATTTTTATTCAAAGGAAGTAAAATAAGAGATGTGATTAAATTCTCTACCACAATGGCCTGCCATTCATTTGATCATTCCTATGTATGTTTTCTGTGGGATTCTTCATAGGATGCTTGTTTGAGAATTTGTGGTGGACTATATGACTGATAGCTGGAGAAAGAGGAGGAAATTGCCATGTAAGCATAAGATATTTCTAGTTTTACTGCAGGTGATTGATAACTGACTTCATTTTCTAAGTTTTCCAGTTAACTGAGGCAATCTATTTTAGTCTTCTTGTGGTTCACTGGTTTCTCTCACTCTTCTCTATTGTCACAGAGCACTGGAACATTAGACTGAGCCATCCCAGAGACTCATGCTCTTGTATCCAACATGTCATAAGTAAAAGCTGCTAATCGGGGTATAAATCCCACAAAGGGAGTAGGTAAACTATTTTCACAATTATAAATGGGCAGGGAAGAGTGTTACATTCTCACCTTATGACTTAATTCTGCTAGTCAGAGATGAAAATACTACATAGAGATCTGGATGAGTAACGGGGCCAGGTAACCTGTGTTGTAAATCTAGCTACTGCTTGCTATAGGAGCAGTGATGTGGAAATCTTTAATCCAGGGGAAAATTCTCTTCATCTGTTAATCAGGAATAATAAACAGTAGCTATCCCAGAGGTGTAGTTATCAGGATTGAATAGTAAAGTCCTGTAAAGCACTTAGTCAGTGCCCACAAATAAAAATCACTCAGGAAATGTTAGTTATACTGATAGTAGTTATTAATCGTATTACTACTGTTATTAATGATAAGTCTACTTTTTGACATTTTTTTCTACCATAGAATTATACAATGTGGAGTTACCTTTAGATTCAAGCATTCATTCAGTAAACAAGTATGGACCACCATGCCAGACACTTGGCTAGACATTGTAAATACAGAGATAATGAAACATCATTGCTAACCTGAGCAGAGTCCTCAGAGCAGGCATACCTTCTAAAGTATTCAAGACAGACAGACATTTACTTGTAACCTGAAATTTCTTAGTGATGAAAATTCCAGCAACATAATTTTTACTTGACAGATGTTACTTTAAATTTTCAAACTCAGGTCTTCTCAGTGGTTATAACAATAGCAATGAAACAAATAAACAATGTTCTATCATATCTGAAGTCTGAAGTTTATCATTATTCCAATTATTATAAATGTAGAACAGACCACCAAAGCATAGGTGGTTTACAGCAATAATCATTTTATTTTTCCTATGGTTTCTTTAGTTCAGGAACTTGGAAAGCCCATAGATGTAATTTTTTTTTTTTTGTTTTTTTTCCATAATGTCTTGGAACTCAATTAGAAAGACTTGTGCCTGGAGATAATTAATGGCAGTAGGCTTGAAGCCATCTGAAGTCCATTCCCTCAAATCTCTGCTAAATGGTACTTGTTATTGGCTAGGGCAGGTGTCCTCAAACTTTTTAAACAGGGGGCCAATTCACTGTCCCTCAGACTGTTGGAGGGCCGGACTATAGTTTAAACAAAAAAACTATGAACAAATTCCTATGCACACTGCACATATCTTATTTTGAAGTAAAAAACAAAACGGTAACAAATACAATTCACACCACTTCATGTGGCCTGCGGGCCACAGTTTGAGGACACCTGGTCTAGGGTCTAACATTAACCTGATGATCATAACAACCATGTGTTACTTTGCTATTTAGCTATTTGAGCTCTTCACAGAATGGAAGTTGGATCCTAAGAGATCATACTAAGGAAATAGGATGGAAATTGTACCACTTATTACTACATTACCATAAAAATCACATAGGATTAATTCTACTATAATCAAAGCTCACCCAGAACCATGAAGAGAAAACATATCTCCTAGCTCCTGAAGTGCTAAATTAACATTTTAAAGAAATCATGTGGAATAAGAGATATTTCTGTAAGCATTGTTGGTACACATAATCTGTCACAATGCTAAGAAGGTACAGTTGACATTAACAGAACTCACATTATCATGAACAGATTTTGGAATTGATCTCATTCAGTATGCTGATGAGGAAACTGAGTCTAGAGAGATAAAGTAACACCATTTATCTGAGCAGGAAACCTTTTGATATTTTGCACATTTGGAAATTACCTTTATACTTTGAATCCCTCCCACAAGCTCCCATGCCCTACTCTCATCATAATCTGTTCAGGCTGCCATAACAAAATATTACATATGAGTGGCTTACCATTAGAGACATTTTTTTTCTCTCACAATTTTGCAGGCTAAACAGGCCAAAATCAAGGTGCCACCAAGGTAGGTTTCCTTCTGAGGCCTCTCCTCTTGACTGTCACACTCTGTGCTTGTGTGGTTTCGTTGTGCATGCTTGGAGAAAAAGAGACCTTGCAGGCTCCTGGTGTCTCCTCTTATAAAAACACTAATTCTACTAGATCAGGGTTCCACCCTTAGGATCTGATTTAGCTTAGTATCTCCTTAGAAGTTCCATGTCCAAATAACATTTACACTAGGATTTAGATTTCAATATATGAATTTTGGGTGGGACATAAACATTTAAATTTCTCTCACCCCCCCAAAAAAAGAAACCTCACTAACAGAGGCTAATGCTATTTATAATGCTACCTTTTATGCTCAAAGTTATCCTAGAGTCATTGCCAACAACAACCACCAAAACTTTCACTAATCCTAATTATTCCATCCTTGCCTGGTCTTTCTCAAGAATTTTGTGCTCTGTGTCCTCAGTGATGTCACAGCCTTGGAGATATTTAAGCTGTCAATACTTCTGTTTTTAAAATGTATCCAATAGAACTGAGTTTGTAAATATCTACTCGTTACCTTTGCCTAATAACTGTCTCAAGTATCCTAGCAAACTAAACATTTTTAAGCACAAAAACTGAGCCATTATTAACTATCAGAGCCCATATCATGTTTATGATGTATGTAAAATTTATCACTACATATGAATAAGGAATTAAAAACAAAACTGAAAAAATGAAGATGTTATATAAAAGAATAAGGACAACCAGGTATTTTCCTTTTTTATGGCTTTCACTGGGATTATATTGTATAATTTTTTGATATATGTTAGAACAGACTCTAGACTCCATCAGATGGGAATATAATGGTCATCTTTAAGATAGTTGAAACTGCCAACTAGCTATTTCAATTAAAAACATACTGTACTCTCATTTAAAAGTTTATTGGTAGTTGAAATTCATTTTCTTCATCTGCTGGTAAAGAAACATCTTAGCATATTGGCCTCACTGCCTAGTACAGAAATGCACTAATGAAGAGCAAATCTTTGAAATGCAGAAGGCATAAAAAGACTGAATTCATGATCCTGTTGTGTGATCCGAATTTGTGCTCAGCTTTGTTCTTTGTTAAACCCACTCTGAAATCATTTGGGAATCTTGGTGAAGAGGTGCTGACCTTTAAAAATATAAACTGTGCCTCTTAAAAATGTTCATGCAAAACACAATTTTTGATCTAAGATCTCTAAGCCCTGATGGTTTGGAGGGGGCATGCTTTTTATGGAGCACCTGTGTTTTCTTTGGTTGCTGCTGACAAATTTGGGAAACACATTAGCCATGTAGTCACCATCTTTAGTGGTTATACAACATAAAGCTTTCTGAATCGCTCCCAACTCACTAAACACAAAAGGACTAAGGACAGGAAGTTTACATCTTAGATTGTAACAAGAATACCGAATCTCAGAGTGGCAATTTATAATTTGTGAATTAGGCACTATTTTTTTCTCTTTCTATAATATATTAAAAATTTTTTTTTACCATATTTTCCCTACTGAGACCAAATTAATTTAATTTGATTTGATTTGATTCTATAAGGCCCAGTGCCAGTGCAATCAAGCATGGTCATGTTTATAGAAAAACAGTCTGTGACCTGAAGGAATATACCTCCCAGATCAGAATGTAATTAAGTACTAAATATAAAAGATGCAACATGATACGTTTCCTAAGGAAGTGAAAACCATATTTCTGTGTAGGAAGCCTAATGATGATGTGGTGCCTAAGCCTAAGGGATGGTGAAGTTTCAATATGAAGAAATGCCAGAGGGAGAATTCAGGGTCAATGGGAGAACATGAACAAAACACAGAGATTTGTTCTCACCTGTGTCAAAAGTCTACTGATGAGAAGAAAATTAGTCAAGTAAATTACTTTGTGAGATACTCACAAAGAGCTATTTCATTCTGTAGTAAAATATTCCATTATTGTGAAAAGGTATGAATGAATAGTGAAGTGTTTTTGTCTAAGGATACTTTTTACATCTGTCACCTAGACCCTGAATTTGAATCTCTATTCTCTCCTCGTGAATGGTTATTGCTTCTTACACAAAATTCTAATACTTACTGTGATTTCAAGTATGACCAGATATTAGTTAGCCAGACCTAAATAAAGGTTGAGCCACACATAATTTATGCTCCTGAAGGGTGAGATGTTTTTTGGGAAACATGTTGTGTGGACTCCACTGGGCCTCCAAGGACACAACCCAGAGACAAATGGGCCAATGAAAGGGGATTACTCTCAAGGATGGATAGTAATACACAGAGGAGGGAGATCTATAAGGAGACAGTGTACAGACTTCCATGAAAATGAAACTTATTGGTCAAAATAATTTACTGAACCAGAATTTCAAGTTTAGCTCTCTATGTAATTTACCTTCCTGGTTGTCTGCACTACAAGCTCTAAACTCATCATGTTCAACTATAGTCTTTGGGTTTCCCAAATGAAGGACACAGTCAATCTCACTGAAAAAACCCACACCTTGATTCCCTATCCTAAAATGTTTGGCATCTCTTTTCTATCTTGGGAAATTCTTACTAGTTTTTCAAATTCATCTCGAAATGTTATTTTCCTGTATATTTTCTTGAATTTTTTTTCCACTGGACTCTGTCATTATCTATTTAGAGTTGACTTAATGCAACTTGTTGAGAATCTCTTAGATAAACTGAATCATACAATTGCAATTTTGTCCATATCCCTAGCTCCCTCATTATACTTTGGCCCTATGAGTATAGAAACTGAGTCTTTTTGGAATTACATTTCTGTGGGGCATAGCATACATCCCACTGTAAGTAGCCTTTCTATATTTTTCTATTCAATAAAAATAGAAAAATTTTTATTTTCTATTAAAAATAAATAGGAGCATGGATGAAAATAACATGAGAGTGGCTAAGCATCATCATCAGATCAGTGTGACACTTCCCTAGCATGTTTTTAGGAGGACTGGGAGGTTGAGATTCCAAGTCCACTTGTATCAACATACCTGACCTTTAACAAGACAGTTTAATATTATTATCTTTGCAGCATTTGTCTTTAAACAGATAGCTTAATTAAATAGGGCAAGGCTAACTGGAGAGACACTCTTGATGGGACTTGATAAAATAAATTAAAAATTTGGGTAGAGAAAGAAGTTGATGAGATTAGTACTGTGGCTCGCATGATCATGCTAATCATTTTCACTGCAGGTTAGAGTAACTAAAAGATCAGTATATACTGAAATAAATAAGTATTAGTCATGTTTTTTGAATATCTTATGATCTGGTGGGACAAGTAGGATTTGAATAATTATGAAAGAAAGAAAAAAATATCCTTTTAATAAGATTAGTGTATGATTACTCAGAAGCCAGAAGCCAGATTGGCTGCTGTCTATGTAAGGAACATGATAAACCAAACAGTGGGTTATACGTTGGTGAGCAATCATAGATAATGCTAGATCTATGTTGACAGAGACAAAGTGGAAGTGACAACACAGACACTTACCAGCCCACAGGTTAAAATGCAAACTAACATGAACTGAGCTCCCTTTTGTTCTGGGTAATAGTAGAAACTTCAGTAATTGCTATGAAGTATATTTTGAAATATTCCTGTTTGTATGGAGAAAAACAATAATCTTCACAACTTTCCTGATTGTTCAAGATTGTTAAGACTCTTTTAGGATTGGCTAATATGAAAAAGGTGAAGTGAAACCAAAAATACAATCCAAGTTTATTTAATTCCCAAATCATTCTTTGCCTCCTTCATTTTGCCTTCTTTTCTTTTCTTTTCTTTTCTTTTCTTTTCTTTTCTTTTCTTTTCTTTTCTTTTCTTTTCTCTCTCTCTCTCTCCCTCTCCTCTCTCTCTCTCTCTTTCTCTCTCTCTGTCTCTCTCTCTCATACTGTCACACTGGGTAGAATGTGTGACATCATCATAGCAACCTCAAACTCTTGGGTTTAAGCGATCCTACTGCCTCAGCCTCCCAAGTAGCTGAGAGTACAGGTATGCACCACAATGCATGGCTAGTTTGTTTTATTTTTTATTTATTTATTTATTTATTTTTTAGTAGAGATAAGGGTCTAACCATTGCCCAGACTGGTCTCAAACTCCTGAGCTCAAGTGATCCACCCACCTTGGCCACCCAAAGCACTAGGATTACAGGCATGAGCCACTGCATCCTGACTATTTTGCCATTTCTTCCTCAGGCTGAAGTTCATGCAGATATGTGTAGAGTCCTTCATTGAGCAGTAGTCTTTATTCCAAAGATGTTCAGGTAAAGAGTTAATCTCATTAATTTGAAAAATTTCCAGATGACAAAAATTTTAAAAAAATCTCTAATTTTAAAGAATACTTTAAGTAAAGGTAAAATTATGACTCTCATAGAGACATAAAATAAGTAGATGTTTTGGAACCTAGGCCCTTATGAAGTACATGGTTGAAACTATTTTCTCCTAATTTATAGACTTCCTTTTCATTTTGTTGTTGCTTTTGCAATCTAGAAGCCAGTTAGTTTGATGTAGTCACACTTGCTTATGTTTTGTTTTGTTTGTTATGTTGCTGAGCTTTTGGTGTGATATCCAAAAAATTCTTGTCAAGGCCAATATTAAGGAGGTTTCCCTCTTTAATGAACTCATATAACTCAAAGGGAAAAAATTCAAAAAAATGAACAAAGGACTTGAATAGATATTTCTTAAAAGGAAATAGGGCAATAGCTAACAAGTTTATAAAAAGATGCTTGACATCCTTAATCACTTGGAAAATGCAAATCCAAAACACAACATTATGCTCACACCTGTTCAGATATCTATTATCAAAAAGATAAGATGTAGGTTTTGTCAAGTATGTAGAAAAAAATGGAAACTTTGTGCACTGTTGGTGTACAAAGCAATTATGGAAAACTGTGGAGAATCCTCAGAAAATTAAAAATTGAATAGCAATATGACCTAGGAATGCCACTTCTGAGTACATACATCAAAGAAATGAAATTGGCACCTCTAAATATATCTAGAGTCCCACATTTATTGTAGCATCATTCATGATGTACCTGAGATATAACAACAGTCTAAGTGTCCACTGATGAATAAATGGGTAAAGAAATTTTATCCACACCATGGAACATTATTTGGTATTTAGGAAATAAGGAGAGATTAACATTTCAACAACTTGGATGAATCTGGAGGGCATTATGCTGAGTGGAATAAGCCAGCCAGAAGGAAATACTGGATTGCCACACTTATATTTGTAATCTAAGAAACAGCCTAATATGTAGAAAAAGAGAATTAAACAGTAGCTAGTTAGGGTTGGCAGAGAACATATTTATAGTCACAGAGTACAAATGTACAGCCATGCATGGTGACTAATTCAAATATCTAACCCACAGCATGAGGACTGCAAATAATAATACTGAATTGTATATCGGAAATTTGCTAAGACTTTAGGTGCTCTTACTATGCACACACATGTGCCCATAGTAACTGTGAGATGATAGACATTTTAACTTGCCTGATTCTAGGAATCACTCATTACGCATGTATATGAAGAGCATCAGGCAGTACACCCATAATATAGCAATAAAAACCTGGTAAACTGGAAATATACTTTGTTATTAACAATAAGTATACAATACTTAAAAATAAGCAACTAAATGAACAGCTCTTAAAGATGTTATTTAACTCATTAATAAGGAAATTCATGAGATGGAATAATCAGTTTAAAGACAAATTAAAAAAAACTTTTATAGATTAGGAATATTAATATTTACTTTCAAGTGGCCAAAATTTTGGAGGACAGGGTTTCCAGCCACCAAACAGAATTAATTTTCAAAAATTATTTTGAATTACTGACTCTGAGACTCTCAGTTACAACTTTCAGAGTTGTAGATAGCTAAAAAAAAAAAAAAGAAGAAAGAATGAAAGAAAGACTAGAAGCAAAATCAATTAGTCTGCAAATCTGCAAAAGGGGTTGCTAAATCAGGGCTTATTTTCCACTAAAGACATCAATAATATTTTTGTTTATTCCAACTACCTTTACATTAACTTAAGTGAAAAGAATGCTTGACCATAAGGGTATACTAGAATGTTTTGTACTATAAAGAGGAAGATTGTAGTATTCTAACTGGACAATTTACAAGGTACCCCTGTAGATGGAGGAAGGAAAAAAAGAAGTGGATAATTCTGAGCAAATAAAAGTATCTATATCCACTACATTATTTTAGGGCTACAGGGAAAAATCTTTAAGACAATTTCTATACAAGACAGAGACATGCGTAACATGCAAGTCTTGGTAAGTTAGTGCCTATCAAACTGAGATACATAGGTTTAGCTTTCAAACTAGAAAACTGAACACAGGAGATATGTTTTATGATGATCCTGTAAAGCACACACAATGAAACAAATGTCTTCTAAAATAGTAAAAATATCTCTCTGACAAAATCTATTCTATTCTATTCTTCTATCATGTTTAAAGAAATGTTGGCTATAATCTACTGAATTTATTTTATGATCCTCAATAAACCATGCCCTACAGTTTAGAAACCATGATTTAGGTAAAGCATAAAAACAAATGGATCCTGGAAATCAAAATATAATCTAATTTCACAAACTTACCATGTTTAATATAGTAAAAAGAAGAACCCACTGATGAGATGCCCAAGATGGAGCTTAGTCTGATGTTGGGGAGGTGAGGAGGAGTAAACCTTTGACAGTGAAGATGGGGGGAAATTCCAGGTCTGAATTTCTTCTGTATGTTGAGAAAACAAATTTCATCAGTTCAATCTGTGTTGATAGTACTCTGAGGAAATGAGTAACCATAACCAAAATCATAAAATAAAAAAAAAATAACTCTGGGGCGGCTCCTGTGGCTCAAAGGAGTAGGGCGCCAACCCCATATGCCAAAGGTGCCGGGTTCAAGCCTGGCCCCAGCCAAAAACTGCAAAATAAATAAATAAATAATAAATAATGATAATAATAAAATAACTATGGAAAATAACAACATTTTCATACTAAAACATCAAAAGATAAGCTGGAAGAAATAATTTATTTCATTGGATCAAAAGTAAAGCAAAGGATGTTTTTATCATTATTTCCTTTAAATAGAATAGCTCGATGTAGTAACCTACTTTCTATAAATATTCCTTTTTATATAATGATCTCTATACATTTTTGGTACTCATTACAGTAATTTTTGAATTAATTTAAGCATTACATACTTTGCTGTAAAATGCTCAAGGCACCCTGACAATTTGCTTCTGGGGACTCTTTTATTTGGACTCTGCTGTAGAAAACCTTTCCTTTGTCATCCTCTATTATTTTTAAAACTTCTTGGCTATTTCCTTCATGGGTCACTTAATAAAATTTGAAGGATACCTTTTTCTACATATTTGTAAGATATTTTCATGAAACTGGGGATTGTCCTAGACAAGCGTTTCTCAAGACTCCAGTGTGCATTTGAGTCATCCAGGAATCTTGTTAAATGCAATTCTTATGTAGCTGCTACAAATGAAACCTGAGAGCCTACATTTCCAACAAGTTTTCAAATGGTGGTAATCTTGCTTATTCAAGGACTACTAATTGAGTAGCAAAGTCCTAGATTTATAAACGCAAAATCTGAGCTTTGTTTAAGCAATTGTTTGCAGATCTCACATCTTCTTTGTTCTATCCATGGCAATTTTTAAGAAAATAGAGTGAAAAGCAAGTTCCTGGAAGATAACAGCCATTTGAAGTCTTAGGCTTATTGTTTAGTAGTGTTTTTTGTACTACCTGAAGGTTTAATTAAGAGAAGAAAAATAAAATCTTTATTTTTTAATTTGATAGGTACATATTAAACTTGATAAAGCAGAAGGTACCACTGCACAGACTGTTCTTTATGAAATTTCAATGCCATCATTATCATATTTTTCACTCCTTTAGTAACCCATTTCATAAAATGTTTATGTGTGCACCTGCTGTGTGCCCACCTACTGTGTGCTGAGCCTCAGAAATACACACGTTATGATGCCTAATTTCAGCAAGAAGATAAATGCATAGAAAAAAAGTGCAAAACAATGTCATGGAATAGGAATTTTTCACAACAAAATAAAACAAGGGAATTTTCATATCGTTTACTTAGAATGGACATTCTAATCACTAAGAAGTAGCAATCTGAGTTTGGACTGCAGGACAAAATGGATGGGTGGAGAATTTGTTTTCTACTTCAATAGGATCATATAACTAATCTTCTCTTGAAAATTTTTAAGGTGAAAAAGTGCTCTCCTTTCCTGTTCTTCATGGTTTGTTTAAAAGTTTAAACAGTTTAAGTTGTTTAATGTACATCTTCTTGAAGGACCAGAACAAGACCACATGTGTTTATCCACATACTGTAAATGGATAGTAGCTGATTGGAGGCTGAGAAATAAAATAAAACTAATATCTGCAAAAGGTGGATTCCAGTGAGATAGGGACCAATCAGGTTGGTGGGGGATGAGGAGGCTGTCATGAAATATCGTCGACTGAATTTTGTAGTTCACAGAGGATACCAGAACCAGTTTTTGACACTCTTCTTGAGATTCTCTACACTATGTGCTCATGTTATCATGCTGACCACAAAAAAGAAAAGAAAGAAAATTAAAGAAAAGAAAAGAAAAAAAAACAACCAACCAACCAACAAACAAAAAAAACCCTGAATTTTATTTATGGTAGAATTTTGAGATCTGTTTTTCTTCTGTCTTCAGCCATGTCATTAGGCATTCATATTGTTGCTGGAAGGAAACACATTCTATTTTAAATTCTTTGATATTTTTTTCCTGCCATCGGTGTAGCTTTCTTCTTTCATTGAGAAATTAAATAACAAGTTCACTCTATGTATTTTGGTTATAATTTTGTGTTTTAAATTTGACTTAATTACTTATAGAAGGCAAAATACACTTGAGAAAATGAATGAACCACAAATAACAAATGCTCAGAGGATGGAGAGGTCTGCCTCTACCTGCCTACTTCCCTGTTCAAAGAAATTACCTCTCCTCCAGGTATTCTACCTGTCTTCCAAAATTGAGTCTCACTCCCAAGACTTAGCTTCATTGTGAAGTACCTGCATCTAGACTAGCAGCGGTTCTCAACCTGTGGGTTGTGACCTCTTTGGGGGTCAAATGACCCTTTCCCAAGGGTCACCTAAATACATCCTGCATATCAGATATTTACATTATGATTCATAACAGTAGCAAAATTACAGTTATGAAGCAGCAACAAAAATAATTTTATAGTTGGGAGTCACTGCAACATAAGGAACTGTATTAAAGGGTTGTGACTTTAGGAAGGTTGAGAACCACTGATAGAGTGTAAGAATGGCAAATTTTTAGCTGGCCAGGCATGTTACAAGGTGTCTACCCCACATGAGCCCATGTTCCTGGAAATGGCATCCAGGGCTCCAGAGAGCCCCATGTTCCAGGAAATGGCCCGTCCAGGGCTCCAGATGGTCGCGATAGGGCTGGGTCAGCAGTTCTGAGAAAAACAAATACAAGGAATTGTTCTACCCCGATAACTTGACTTGAATTTAAACTTCTGTCATGTAAAGATAGAGTGGATCAATTTAAATGAACCAATAAGATTGTAACACGCCATTCCTTCCCGCTTCTTCCCGCTTCTTCCAGAACCCTATAAAAAGAGCTCCCTTCTTGAGTTCAGGGTCGACTCCTCTGTCTCCTGCGTGAGATACGTGTCGGCCCCAGAGCTCTGGCTTTCCCTGAATAAAGCCTC